>CALYLW010000196.1:0-38838 GCA_944989445.1 Ampullaceana balthica | reverse complement strand
TGGAACCATGTCAGGAACCATGTTGTATGCCTATCCTACTGGTACCATGTCAGGAACCATGTTGTAAGTCCTCTGGGCTTTAACAGCAACTCAACGACATCCCATGTTAGGGCGGCTGGATAGCGAAGCAAATAGTGCGCTCGCCTCACAGCCTGAGGGGCTTTGGATCGAGCCCACGTAAAAGGATTGACTAAAGCTAAGAAAGTCCCCGCTGACCTGGAAGGGAGACGGGCCCACGTAAAAGGAATGACTAACGCTAAGAAAGTCCCCGCTGACCTGGAAAGGGGACGGGGCACCCACCAGCTATACCAAGCCCCTAATAAGTTCTAATGGAAACATTAGGAGCCCCTACTACCATCGGTTATGGGACTTTTAAAAAATGAAACTATAGTTCAGCCAACATAATCAGGTGTACACAAAACATAATTTTAAAAAAAAAGTATTTTAAAACTTGACGGGAAATCTCCTCTCAGAGAACACTGATAGAGACATGTGGCATCTCAGAGACAGTTTATTAGAAGACCTGTACAACATTTATACATAGATGCCCTTAGTCCCGTCTCTAAAATATTTCAATACCGCTAATCCTAAGCGTAACTCTAACCCTGCTCATATACTAGACACAGCAGTAACTGACAGCAGTAACTGACAGCAGTAACTGACAGCAGTAACTGACAGCAGTAACTGACAGCAGTAACTGTTAGCATTTGTCTGACAAAAGAAAGTACTAATTTAAACAAGATTCATAGCCATTAAAATATATTCACAAATTTATATTCCACAAATTTACAAAGCTGCAACGTTTTTATTTTGTTTCCTTTATGTTTTTGTTCTCCCGCTCTTTAATTAATTTTTTATCGCTATATATTCTTATTCTATAATTATTCTGGCATGTTATCACGTGCTATTGTTTTACTGACTAGATAATTCGTGGTCCAAATTTGTATTTTTATCTGACGAGAACTAAATCTGAACATCGTATCTTGTATATTACAGACGCTAATTACATGCAGAAGAGTATTGCGTCCTGCCTTTTCCATGTTTTATGTTTAGTTTTGTAATTTTATTAGAGTTTTAAATCTTTGTTGCTAATTCTCATCTGCAACGGTCAATGCTTCTGTCTGTCTCTGTCTCTGTCTATCGCTGACTCTGTCTATCTCTATCTCTGTCTATCTCTGTCTCTGTCTATCTCTATCTATCTCTGTCTATCTCTATCTCTGTCTATCTCTGTCTCTGTCTATCTCTGTCTCTGTCTATCTCTGTCTCTGTCTATCTCTGTCTCTGTCTATATCTGTCTCTGTCTCTGTCTGTCTCTGTCTATCTCTGTCTCTGTCTCTGTCTATCTCTGTCTATCTCTGTCTATCTCTGTCTCTGTCTGTCTCTGTCTATCTCTGTCTCTGTCTATCTCTGTCTCTGTCTATCTCTGTCTGTCTCTGTCTATCTCTGTCTATCTCTGTCTATCTCTGTCTCTGTCTATCTCTGTCTCTGTCTATCTCTGTCTCTGTCTCTGTCTATCTCTGTCACTGTCTATCTCTGTCTATCTCTGTCTCTGTCTATCTCTGTCTCTAATTTACTCTGTCTCTAATTTACTCTGTCTCTAATTTATTCTGTCTCTAATTTACTCTGTCTCTAATTTACTCTGTCTCTAATTTACTCTGTCTCTAATTTACTCTGTCTCTAATTTACTCTGTCTCTAATTTACTCTGTCTCTAATTTACTATGTCTCTCACTGTTTCACAGCTGTTGTTTCATTGACTTTTATTACATATATTGTTTCGTTTACTTGTGTTCCTCTATTTGTTTGTGTCATGAGTCTTAATCTTGTGATAGTTTCGGGACCCTGAGGTCGGCTATGGTCACCCAAGGGCTCAAGGTTCTGGTTTGGCTCCCACGAGAAATGTACTCGAACTGAGTTTTTCTTAATGTTAGCTTCAAACCTGTACGCTGTGACCCTCTGTGACCCTCAACTCCCCTCACCCCCCCCCCGATGCTCGACATCTCCACTATATGATGAGGTGAGGCCGAGCCGTTAAGTGGCCACCGTAACAGGAGTTAATGGAAATGTTCTCTCACTGCTGCACACACTCAACAACCCCCCCCCCTTTTCCAATCCCAGAGGCTTTCGTTAAGTTAAAAGTTAAGACGGCTTAAAAATAGATCTCTCGTTGTAAATACTGTTTGTGTTTGTGTGATACGAAGACTTAGACTCCGACCTTTGGCCGATCTATAGGAAAGGGGGCGGTAGAGGAGCAACTGGATGGTTTCTTTCGTCTTCCTATAGGGGGAAGGGAGGGAGGGGCGGTAGAGGAGCAACTGGATGGTTTCTTTCGTCTTCCTATAGGGGGAAGGGAGGGAGGGGCGGTAGAGGAGATACTGGATGGTTTCTTTCGTCTTCCTATAGGGGGAAGGGAGGGAGGGGGCGGTAGAGGAGATACTGGATGGTTTCTTTCGTCTTCCTATAGGGGGAAGGGAGGGAGGGGCGGTAGAGGAGATACTGGATGGTTTCTTTCGTCTTCCTATAGGGGGAAGGGAGGGAGGGGCGGTAGAGGAGATACTGGATGGTTTCTTTCGTCTTCCTATAGGGGGAAGGGAGGGAGGGGGCGGTAGAGGAGATACTGGATGGTTTCTTTCGTCTTCCTATAGGGGGAAGGGAGGGAGGGGCGGTAGAGGAGATACTGGATGGTTTCTTTCGTCTTCCTATAGGGGGAAGGGAGGGAGGGGCGGTAGAGGAGATACTGGATGGTTTCTTTCGTCTTCCTATAGGGGGAAGGGAGGGAGGGGCGGTAGAGGAGATACTGGATGGTTTCTTTCGTCTTCCTATAGGGGGAAGGGAGGGAGGGGCGGTAGAGGAGATACTGGATGGTTTCTTTCGTCTTCCTATAGGGGGAAGGGAGGGAGGGGCGGTAGAGGAGATACTGGATGGTTTCTTTCGTCTTCCTATAGGGGGAAGGGAGGGAGGGGCGGTAGAGGAGATACTGGATGGTTTCTTTCGTCTTCCTATAGGGGGAAGGAAGGGAGGGGCGGTAGAGGAGATACTGGATGGTTTCTTTCGTCTTCCTATAGGGGGAAGGGAGGGAGGGGCGGTAGAGGAGATACTGGATGGTTTCTTTCGTCTTCCTATAGGGGGAAGGGAGGGAGGGGCGGTAGAGGAGCAACTGGATGGTTTCTTTCGTCTACCTATAGGGGGAAGGGAGGGAGGGGCGGTAGAGGAACAACTGGATGGTTTCTTTCGCCTTCCTATAGGGGGAAGGTAGGGAGGGGGCTGTAGAGGAGCAACTGGATGGTTTCTTTCGTCTTCCTATAGGGGGAAGGGAGGGAGGGGCGGTAGAGGAGCAACTGGATGGTTTCTTTCGCCTTCCTATAGGGGGAAGGTAGGGAGGGGGCTGTAGAGGAGCAACTGGATGGTTTCTTTCGTCTTCCTATAGGGGGAAGGGAGGGAGGGGCGGTAGAGGAGCAACTGGATTGTTTCTTTCGTCTTCCTATAGGGGGAAGGGAGGGAGGGGGCGGTAGAGGAGCAACTGGATGGTTTCTTTCGTCTTCCTATAGGGGGAAGGGAGGGAGGGGCGGTAGAGGAGGTACGATGGTTTCTTTCGTCTACCTATAGGGGGAAGGGAGGGAGGGGCGGTAGAGGAGCAACTGGATGGTTTCTTTCGTCTTCCTATAGGGGGAAGGGAGGGAGGGGCGGTAGAGGAGCAACTGGATGGTTTCTTTCGTCTTCCTATAGGGGGAAGGGAGGGAGGGACGGTAGAGGAGCAACTGGGTGGTTTCTTTCGTCTTCCTATAGGGGGAAGGGAGGGAGGGGCGGTAGAGGAGCAACTAGATGGTTTCTTTCGTCTTCCTATAGGGGGAAGGGAGGGAGGGGCGGTAGAGGAGCAACTAGATGGTTTCTTTCGTCTTCCTATAGGGGGAAGGGAGGGAGGGGCGGTAGAGGAGCAACTGGATGGTTTCTTTCGTCTTCCTATAGGGGGAAGGGAGGGAGGGGCGGTAGAGGAGCAACTGGATGGTTTCTTTCGCCTTCCTATAGGGGGAAGGTAGGGAGGGGGCTGTAGAGGAGCAACTGGATGGTTTCTTTCGTCTTCCTATAGGGGGAAGGGAGGGAGGGGCGGTAGAGGAGCAACTGGATTGTTTCTTTCGTCTTCCTATAGGGGGAAGGGAGGGAGGGGGCGGTAGAGGAGCAACTGGATGGTTTCTTTCGTCTTCCTATAGGGGGAAGGGAGGGAGGGGCGGTAGAGGAGGTACGATGGTTTCTTTCGTCTACCTATAGGGGGAAGGGAGGGAGGGGCGGTAGAGGAGCAACTGGATGGTTTCTTTCGTCTTCCTATAGGGGGAAGGGAGGGAGGGGCGGTAGAGGAGCAACTGGATGGTTTCTTTCGTCTTCCTATAGGGGGAAGGGAGGGAGGGACGGTAGAGGAGCAACTGGGTGGTTTCTTTCGTCTTCCTATAGGGGGAAGGGAGGGAGGGGCGGTAGAGGAGCAACTAGATGGTTTCTTTCGTCTTCCTATAGGGGGAAGGGAGGGAGGGGCGGTAGAGGAGCAACTGGATGGTTTCTTTCGTCTTCCTATAGGGGGAAGGGAGGGAGGGGCGGTAGAGGAGCAACTGGATGGTTTCTTTCGTCTTCCTATAGGGGGAAGGGAGGGAGGGGCGGTAGAGGAGCAACTGGATGGTTTCTTTCGTCTTCCTATAGGGGGAAGGGAGGGAGCTGGCTGTAGAGGAGCAACTGGATGGTTTCTTTCGTCTTCCTATAGGGGGAAGGGAGGGAGGGGCTTTAGAGGAGCAACTGGATGGTTTCTTTCGTCTTCCTATAGGGGGAAGGGAGGGAGGGGGCGGTAGAGGAGCAACTGGATGGTTTCTTTCGTCTACCTATAGGGGGAAGAGAGGGAGGGACGGTAGAGGAGCAACTGGGTGGTTTCTTTCGTCTTCCTATAGGGGGAAGGGAGGGAGGGGCGGTAGAGGAGCAACTAGATGGTTTCTTTCGTCTTCCTATAGGGGGAAGGGAGGGAGGGGCGGTAGAGGAGCAACTGGATGGTTGCTTTCGTCTTCCTATAGGGGGAAGGGAGGGAGGGGCGGTAGAGGAGCAACTGGATGGTTTCTTTCGTCTTCCTATAGGGGGAAGGGAGGGAGGGGCGGTAGAGGAGCAACTGGATGGTTTCTTTCGTCTTCCTATAGGGGAAGGGAGGGAGCTGGCTGTAGAGGAGCAACTGGGTGGTTTCTTTCGTCTTCCTATAGGGGGAAGGGAGGGAGGGGTGGTAGAGGAGATACTGGATGGTTTCTTTCATCTTCCTATAGGGGGAAGGGAGGGAGGGGCGGTAGAGGAGATACTGGATGGTTTCTTTCGTCTTCCTATAGGGGGAAGGGAGGGAGGGGGCTTTAGAGGAGCAACTGGATGGTTTCTTTCGTCTTCCTATAGGGGGAAGGGAGGGAGGGGGCTTTAGAGGAGCAACTGGATGGTTTCTTTCGTCTTCCTATAGGGGGAAGGGAGGGAGGGGCGGTAGAGGAGATACTGGATGGTTTCTTTCGTCTTCCTATAGGGGGAAGGGAGGGAGGGGCGGTAGAGGAGATACTGGATGGTTTCTTTCGTCTTCCTATAGGGGGAAGGGAGGGAGGGGCGGTAGAGGAGCAACTGGATGGTTTCTTTCGTCTTCCTATAGGGGGAAGGGAGGGAGGGGGCTTTAGAGGAGCAACTGGATGGTTTCTTTCGTCTTCCTATAGGGGGAAGGGAGGGAGGGGCTTTAGAGGAGCAACTGGATGGTTTCTTTCGTCTTCCTATAGGGGGAAGGGAGGGAGGGGGCGGTAGAGGAGCAACTGGATGGTTTCTTTCGTCTACCTATAGGGGGAAGAGAGGGAGGGACGGTAGAGGAGCAACTGGGTGGTTTCTTTCGTCTTCCTATAGGGGGAAGGGAGGGAGGGGCGGTAGAGGAGCAACTAGATGGTTTCTTTCGTCTTCCTATAGGGGGAAGGGAGGGAGGGGCGGTAGAGGAGCAACTGGATGGTTGCTTTCGTCTTCCTATAGGGGGAAGGGAGGGAGGGGCGGTAGAGGAGCAACTGGATGGTTTCTTTCGTCTTCCTATAGGGGGAAGGGAGGGAGGGGCGGTAGAGGAGCAACTGGATGGTTTCTTTCGTCTTCCTATAGGGGAAGGGAGGGAGCTGGCTGTAGAGGAGCAACTGGGTGGTTTCTTTCGTCTTCCTATAGGGGGAAGGGAGGGAGGGGTGGTAGAGGAGATACTGGATGGTTTCTTTCATCTTCCTATAGGGGGAAGGGAGGGAGGGGCGGTAGAGGAGATACTGGATGGTTTCTTTCGTCTTCCTATAGGGGGAAGGGAGGGAGGGGGCTTTAGAGGAGCAACTGGATGGTTTCTTTCGTCTTCCTATAGGGGGAAGGGAGGGAGGGGGCTTTAGAGGAGCAACTGGATGGTTTCTTTCGTCTTCCTATAGGGGGAAGGGAGGGAGGGGCGGTAGAGGAGCAACTGGATGGTTTCTTTCGTCTTCCTATAGGGGGAAGGGAGGGAGGGGCGGTAGAGGAGCAACTGGATGGTTTCTTTCGTCTTCCTATAGGGGGAAGGGAGGGAGGGACGGTAGAGGAGCAACTGGATGGTTTCTTTCGTCTTCCTATAGGGGGAAGGGAGGGAGGGGTGGTAGAGGAGCAACTGGATGGTTTCTTTCGTCTTCCTATAGGGGGAAGGGAGGGAGGGGCGGTAGAGGAGCAACTGGATGGTTTCTTTCGTCTTCCTATAGGGGGAAGGGAGGGAGGGGCGGTAGAGGAGCAACTGGATGGTTTCTTTTGTCTTCCTATAGGGGGAAGGGAGGGAGGGGTGGTAGAGGAGCAACTGGATGGTTTCTTTCGTCTTCCTATAGGGGAAGGGTGGGAGGGGCGGTAGAGGAGCAACTGGATTGTTTCTTTCGTCTTCCTATAGGGGGAAGGGAGGGAGGGGCGGTAGAGGAGATACTGGATGGTTTCTTTCGTCTTCCTATAGGGGGAAGGGAGGGAGGGGCGGTAGAGGAGCAACTGGATGGTTTCTTTCGTCTTCCTATAGGGGGAAGGGAGGGAGGGGGCTTTAGAGGAGCAACTGGATGGTTTCTTTCGTCTTCCTATAGGGGGAAGGGAGGGAGGGGGCTTTAGAGGAGCAACTGGATGGTTTCTTTCGTCTTCCTATAGGGGGAAGGGAGGGAGGGGGTGGTAGAGGAGCAACTGGATGGTTTCTTTCGTCTTCCTATAGGGGGAAGGGAGGGAGGAGCGGTAGAGGAGCAACTGGATGGTTTCTTTCGTCTTCCTATAGGGGGAAGGGAGGGAGGGACGGTAGAGGAGCAACTGGATGGTTTCTTTCGTCTTCCTATAGGGGGAAGGGAGGGAGGGGTGGTAGAGGAGCAACTGGATGGTTTCTTTCGTCTTCCTATAGGGGGAAGGGAGGGAGGGGCGGTAGAGGAGCAACTGGATGGTTTCTTTCGTCTTCCTATAGGGGGAAGGGAGGGAGGGGCGGTAGAGGAGCAACTGGATGGTTTCTTTCGTCTTCCTATAGGGGGAAGGGAGGGAGGGGCGGTAGAGGAGCAACTGGATGGTTTCTTTCGTCTTCCTATAGGGGGAAGGGAGGGAGGGGCGGTAGAGGAGCAACTGGATTGTTTCTTTCGTCTTCCTATAGGGGGAAGGGAGGGAAGGGGCGGTAGAGGAGCAACTGGATGGTTTCTTTCGTCTTCCTATAGGGGGAAGGGAGGGAGGGGCGGTAGAGGAGCAACTGGATTGTTTCTTTCGTCTTCCTATAGGGGGAAGGGAGGGAAGGGGCGGTAGAGGAGCAACTGGATAGTTTCTTTCGTCTTCCTATAGGGGGGCAGGGATTGCTTTTCGTATAACTTCAAAGTCTTTTGTTTTTTTTCTGCGTGTAACAATGGCGCAAAAAAAAATCTTAAGTCTCCCTGGGGTGGCACCATCCCTCACTGCGAATAGAACTAAACTATCTTTTGACCCTGGTTCTCCCATCTAACGCCTGGCACGGGGGGAGGGGTAGTAAACTCATGCCGTTGAAGTAGGCCAACTAGTTTCATTCTTTTAGTTCAGTTTCACCCTCGGGGTTTCTTCTATTTTATTATAAGAGCCAAACATTTACTAAACACCTGTTTATAAACATTTAAAGACACAATGATAGAAGGACTCAAGACTAGCATGTAGTCGTACATACAAACTAAAGTTTACAGTTTTTAATGTGAACGCGAAAGGAAAATGAAAAATCTGTTGTTGTTTTTAAAAAAAAACATGTACATCCTCTTAGTCATGATGAGAAAGTAGCCATTGAGTGTTTACACCATATAACAGATGAGTGGGTTGGGGGGGGGGTGGTTAAATGGAAATGGGGTACGAGCCGAAAAGGGGGAGATGGAGTCAATTCTATCACTGTGTACTCGTCAAAGCTCGTCAGTGTTGTCAGGGACTATCCAGACGGCACATAGTGAGCAGTGACATTCCCTGTGCTAAGTACACTGTGCTCTACCATTCTAGAACGTGCGACGAACCATCACCCGGTGTGAGATCGGGGAATAACATTGATAACATCAGGTCTGTCTCGTTTATCTCCCTTGATTTTATTTATCTATTGGCACCCAGGGCGCTGATTCTGAACGCATCCCCCACTTTACAAAGCCTGACGTAATGACAGAAGTTAAAGTTACTTTTGGAATTGTTCAAAATGTGTTTAGATTATTACAAGAACGTATGACTCCAAGACATGACTCTTCTTGCACTTCTCTATGGGGCCGTCCATAGATGACGTCACGCACCTAGGGGAGAGGGGGCTCCACACATTTGTGACGAGGGGGAGGGGGTGTTTGAGAAATGTGACGTCACATCAAAAACGCGCTATTTTAAATAACAGTTCCACTTAAATATTTGATTTCTTACCATTTATTTTATGACGCTCTACATTGCTTCACGCGTGTTACGATATTAGAGTGCAGACGTACACTAAATACATACTTAAAGACAAAAAAAAAGTAATTTGAGACTTTTTCAAATAGCAAATACAGCTTTTAGGAGGGGGGGGGGAGAAAGCTTTGTGACATCATATTGAAGGGGGGTCTAAGTTTTTGTGACGACGCATGACGGGGGGGGGGTGTAAAAATCGGCTAAAATCGTGTGACGTCATTTATGGACGACCCCAGTGACGTCAGTGAAGTCATTTATGGATGGCATCAGTGACGTCATTTATGATTCCTTTTATCTAAATGTTTAAGTTTCTCTATCGAACCAAATTGTTGTTTCTAATGGCTCCTAACAGCCATGTTTTTATTGGCCCTTTTAAAACCGTGTCTTCAATGACTCCTAACAGCCATGTTTTTATTGGCCCTTTTAAAACCGTGTCTTCAATGGCTCCTAACAGCCATGTTTTAATTGGCCCTTTTAAAACCGTGTCTTCAATGGCTCCTAACAGCCATGTTTCCAATGGCCCTTAAAAGACATGTTTCCAATGGCTCCTAACAGCCATGTTTCCAATGGCTCTTTAAAAGTCATGTTTTCACTGGCTCCTAACAGCCATGTTTCCAATGGCCCTTATAAGCCTAGTTCATTTATCAACATTTGCAATATTTCCGTTCATCTCGTACCTTCGTTTTCACGTGGAGTGTTTCTATATTTCACGATTCTATTTATAGAATGCTTTTATTTAGTTCCATAGATTCCAAATAGACTCCACAACTTTAGAATTGATTGCGTTCTGCTGGTAGATGGAATGTCGTCACATACACAATATCATATCATATTCTCTATATCTTTTTGGTACGCCGGACCGGCACGAGTTTTCCCATTGAACCAGGGACCGGTGCACTTTTTCCCTGTACAGACGTTATAGTGACATGGGCCCCCACATGGCCTACAGCTTTAAAATATTTGGCATGAATTCGGTTAGGTTATGTGCTACATGTTATCCAACAATTTTGAAAAGAATAAACAATTGTCTTCACTGGTCTTGATGGTAACAACTTTTCTTTACCTTCTTCCTCGTCAGCGACTGGAACTATGAATTGTTTTTTTAAAATGTTGCTTGAGAAAAAAAAATATTAATAGTAAATGATTGTCTCCCTGATTATGTGAGTAGCAAAGTCAATTTTAATTGTGTTCATTTTTTCCTATGTTCAAGTAACCAATCTTATAAAACATTAGAAGTAGAAAAATTGCATAAAATAGATATCTTCTTTTTTGGATCTAGTGTTAACTATACGTACGAAAATCATTGCAACTCATTGTCATTGTATCCCTAAATATAGGGACCGAAGTCAAGTGGCGTGCCACTTACATTATGCACAGATATCATCCTGAAAAGACGTACGGAAGTGAAATTAGTTGAAGATAGATATAACATAACCTTAATATATTAATTTCATCGTTTCTGTAGGTATAAATAAATGCAATATTTAAAATGTAGTTTTTATTTGACTTTTTTTTAAACGTAAGTTTAAGTTTCAAACAATATTTCTTTAGTAACACAAGTTAAAAACAATATGTCTCACAGTATTGTAAATAAGATTTCAAAAGAGTTAAAAAGAAATTCACAATTTTCATCTTGTCACCTAAATTTTCTCAAGAACAACGCAATTGATAAAATATATTTGTACCTGTGCTTTGTGGTGCAGCGATGACAAGCAAATAAATTGTAATGCACATCAAGTGTTGACAAAACAAATATAAATTGTAATGCACATCAAGTGTTGACAAAATACATTTATTTTAAGATGAAGTCTTCTTTATGTCTGACAAAATATAGACTAGTGCCTATTTGTACAACCATATCAACCTTTTATATAGACTAGTGCCTATTTGTACAACCATATCAACCTTTTATATAGACTAGTGCCTATTTGTACAACCATATCAACCTTTTATATAGACTAGTGCCTATTTGTACAACCATATCAACCTTTTATATAGACTAGTGCCTATTTGTACAACCATATCAACCTTTTATATAGACTAGTGCCTATTTGTACAACCATATCAACCTTTTATATAGACTAGTGCCTATTTGTACAACCATATCAACCTTTTATATAGACTAGTGCCTATTTGTACAACCATATCAACCTTTTATATAGACTAGTGCCTATTTGTACAACCATATCAACCTTTTATATAGACTAGTGCCTATTTGTACAACCATATCAACCTTTTATATAGACTATTGCCTATTTGTACAACCATAGAAACCTTTTATATAGACTAGTGCCTATTTGTACAACCATATCAACCTTTTATATAGAATAGTGCCTATTTGTACAACCATATCAACCTTTTATATAGACTAGTGCCTATTTGTACAACCATATCAACCTTTTATATAGAATAGTGCCTATTTGTACAACCATAGAAACCTTTATATAGACTAGTGCCTATTTGTACAACCATATCAACCTTTTATATAGACTAGTGCCTATTTGTACAACCATAGAAACCTTTTATATAGACTAGTGCCTATTTGTACAACCATATCAACCTTTTATATAGAATAGTGCCTATTTGTACAACCATATCAACCTTTTATATAGACTAGTGCCTATTTTTACAACCATATCAACCTTTTATATAGACTAGTGCCTATTTGTACAACCATAGAAACCTTTTATATAGACTAGTGCCTATTTGTACAACCATATCAACCTTTTATATAGAATAGTGCCTATTTGTACAACCATATCAACCTTTTATATAGACTAGTGCCTATTTGTACAACCATATCAACCTTTTATATAGACTAGTGCCTATTTGTACAACCATATCAACCTTTTATATAGACTAGTGCCTATTTGTACAACCAAATCAACCTTTTATATAGACTAGTGCCTATTTGTACAACCATATCAACCTTTTATATAGACTAGTGCCTATTTGTACAACCATAGAAACCTTTTATATAGACTAGTGCCTATTTGTACAACCATAGAAACCTTTTATATAGACTAGTGCCTATTTGTACAACCATAGAAACCTTTTATATAGAATAATGCCTATTTGTACAACCATATCAACCTTTTATATAGACTAGTGCCTATTTGTACAACCATAGAAACCTTTTATATAGACTAGTGCCTATTTGTACAACCATATCAACCTTTTATATAGACTAGTGCCTATTTGTACAACCATAGAAATCTTTTATATAGACTAGTGCCTATTTGTACAACCATATCAACCTTTTATATAGAATAGTGCCTATTTGTACAACCATATCAACCTTTATATAGACTAGTGCCTATTTGTACAACCATATCAACCTTTTATATAGACTAGTGCCTATTTGTACAACCATAGAAACCTTTTATATAGACTAGTGCCTATTTGTACAACCATATCAACCTTTTATATAGAATAGTGCCTATTTGTACAACCATATCAACCTTTTATATAGACTAGTGCCTATTTGTACAACCATATCAACCTTTTATATAGACTAGTGCCTATTTGTACAACCATATCAACCTTTTATATAGACTAGTGCATATTTTACAACCAAATCAACCTTTTATATAGACTAGTGCCTATTTGTACAACCATAACAACCTTTTATATAGACTAGTGCCTATTTGTACAACCATATCAACCTTTTATATAGACTAGTGCCTATTTGTACAACCATAGAAACCTTTTATATAGACTAGTGCCTATTTGTACAACCATATCAATCTTTTATATAGAATAGTCCCTATTTGTACAACCATATCAACCTTTTATATAGACTAGTGCCTATTTGTACAACCATATCAACCTTTTATATAGACTAGTGCCTATTTGTACAACCATAGAAACCTTTTATATAGACTAGTGCCTATTTGTACAACCATATCAACCTTTTATATAGACTAGTGCCTATTTGTACAACCATAGAAACCTTTTATATAGACTAGTGCCTATTTGTACAACCATAGAAACCTTTTATATAGACTTGTGCCTATTTGTACAACCATATCAACCTTTTATTTAGACTAGTGCCTATTTGTAAAACCATATCAACCTTTTATATAGACAATTGCCTATTTGTACAACCATATCAACCTTTTATATAGACTAGTGCCTATTTGTACAACCATAGAAACCTTTTATATAGACTAGTGCCTATTTGTACAACCATATCAACCTTTTATATAGACTAGTGCCTATTTGTACAACCATAGAAACCTTTTATATAGACTAGTGCCTATTAGTACAACCATATCAACCTTTCATATAGACTAGTGCCTATTTGTACAACCATATCAACCTTTTATATAGACTTGTGCCTATTTGTACAACCATATCAACCTTTTATATAGACTAGTGCCTAATTGTACAACCATATCAACCTTTTATATAGACTTGTGCCTATTTGTACAACCATATCAACCTTTTATATAGACTAGTGCCTATTTGTACAGCCATATCAACCTTTTATATAGACTAGTGCCTATTTGTACAACCATATCAACCTTTTATATAGACTAGTGCCTATTTGTACAACCATATCAACCTTTTATATAGACTAGTGCCTATTTGTACAACCATAGAAACCTTTTATATAGACTAGTGCCTATTTGTACAACCATATCAACCTTTTATATAGAATAGTGCCTATTTGTACAACCATAGAAACCTTTTATATAGACTAGTGCCTATTTGTACAACCAAATCAACCTTTTATATAGAATAGTGCCTATTTGTACAACCATATCAACCTTTTATATAGAATAGTGCCTATTTGAACAACCATATCAACCTTTTATATAGACTAGTGCCTATTTGTACAACCATATCAACCTTTTATATAGACTAGTGCCTATTTGTACAACCATAGCAACCTTTTATATAGACTAGTGCCTATTTGTACAACCATATCAACCTTTTATATAGACTAGTGCCTATTTGTACAACCATATCAACCTTTTATATAGACTAGTGCCTATTTGTACAACCATAGAAACCTTTTATATAGACTAGTGCCTATTTGTACAACCATAGAAACCTTTTATATAGAATAGTGCCTATTTGTACAACCATATCAACCTTTTATATAGACTAGTGCCTATTTGTACAACCATAGAAATCTTTTATATAGACTAGTGCCTATTTGTACAACCTAGAAACCTTTTATATAGACTAGTGCCTATTTGTACAACCATATCAACCTTTTATATAGACTAGTGCCTATTTGTACAACCATATCAACCTTTTATATAGACTAGTGCCTATTTGTACAACCATATCAACCTTTTATATAAACTAGTGCCTATTTGTACAACCATATCAACCTTTTATATAGACTAGTGCCTATTTGTACAGCCATATCAACCTTTTATATAGACTAGTGCCTATTTGTACAACCATATCAACCTTTTATATAGACTAGTGCCTATTTGTACAACCATATCAACCTTTTATATAGACTAGTGCCTATTTGTACAATCATAGAAACCTTTATATAGACTAGTGCCTATTTGTACAACCATAGAAACCTTTTATATAGACTAGTGCCTATTTGTACAACCATATCAACCTTTTATATAGACTAGTGCCTATTTGTACAACCATATCAACCTTTTATATAGAATAGTGCCTATTTGTACAACCATATCAACCTTTTATATAGACTAGTGCCTATTTGTACAACCATATCATTCTTTTATATAGACTAGTGCCTATTTGTACAACCATAGAAACCTTTTATATAGACTAGTGCCTATTTGTACAACCATATCAACCTTTTATATAGAATAGTGCCTATTTGTACAACCATATCAACCTTTTATATAGACTAGTTCCTATTTGTACAACCATAGAAACCTTTTATATAGAATAGTGCCTATTTGTACAACCATATCAACCTTTTATATAGACTAGTACCTATTTGTACAACCATAGAAACCTTTAATATAGACTAGTGCCGATTTGTACAACCATAGAAACCTTTTATATAGACTAGTGCCTATTTGTACAACCATATCAACCTTTTATATAGACTAGTGCCTATTTGTACAACCATATCAACCTTTTATATAGACTAGTGCCTATTTGAACAACCATATCAACCTTTTATATAGACTAGTGCCTATTTTTACAACCATATCAACCTTTTATATAGACTAGTGCCTATTTGTACAACCATATCAACCTTTTATATAGAATAGTGCCTATTTGTACAACCATAGAAACCTTTTATATAGACTAGTGCCTATTTGTACAACCATAGAAACCTTTTATATAGACTAGTGCCTATTTGTACAACCATATCAACCTTTTATATAGACTAGTGCCTATTTGTACAACCATATCAACCTTTTATATAGACTAGTGCCTATTTGTACAACCATAGAAACCTTTTATATAGAATAGTGCCTATTTGTACAACCATAGAAACCTTTTATATAGACTAGTGCCTATTTGTACAACCATATCAAACCTTTTATATAGAATAGTGCCTATTTGTACAACCATATCAACCTTTTATATAGACTAGTGCCTATTTGTACAACCATATCAACCTTTTATATAGACTAGTGCCTATTTGTACAACCATATCAACCTTTTATATAGACTAGTGCCTATTTGTACAACCATATCAACCTTTTATATAGACTAGTGCCTATTTGTACAACCATATCAACCTTTTATATAGACTAGTGCCTATTTGTACAACCATATCAACCTTTTATATAGACTAGTGCCTATTTGTACAACCATATCAACCTTTTATATAGACTAGTGCCTATTTGTACAACCATAGAAACCTTTTATATAGACTAGTGCCTATTTGTACAACCATATCAACCTTTTATATAGACTAGTGCCTATTTGTACAACCATAGAAACCTTTTATATAGACTAGTGCCTATTTGTACAACCAGAAACCTTTTATATAGACTAGTGCCTATTTGTACAACAAAATCAACTTTTATATAGACTAGTGCCTATTTGTACAACCATATCAACCTTTTATATAGACTAGTGCCTATTTGTACAACCATATCAACCTTTTATATAGACTAGTGCCTATTTGTACAACCATATCAACCTTTTATATAGACTAGTGCCTATTTGTACAACCATATCAACCTTTTATATAGACTAGTGCCTATTTGTACAACCATATCAACCTTTTATATAGACTAGTGCCTATTTGTACAACCATATCAACCTTTTATATAGACTAGTGCCTATTTGTACAACCATATCAACCTTTTATATAGACTAGTGCCTATTTGTACAACCATATCAACCTTTTATATAGACTAGTGCCTATTTGTACAACCATATCAACCTTTTATATAGACTAGTGCCTATTTGTACAACCATATCAACCTTTTATATAGACTAGTGCCTATTTGTACAACCATAGAAACCTTTTATATAGACTAGTGCCTATTTGTACAACCATATCAACCTTTTATATAGACTAGTGCCTATTTGTACAACCATATCAACCTTTTATATAGACTAGTGCCTATTTGTACAACCATATCAACCTTTTATATAGACTAGTGCCTATTTGTACAACCATATCAAACCTTTTATATAGACTAGTGCCTATTTGTACAACCATATCAACCTTTTATATAGACTAGTGCCTATTTGTACAACCATATCAACCTTTTATATAGACTAGTGCCTATTTGTACAACCATATCAACCTTTTATATAGACTAGTGCCTATTTGTACAACCATATCAACCTTTTATATAGACTAGTGCCTATTTGTACAACCATATCAACCTTTTATATAGACTAGTGCCTATTTGTACAACCATATCAACCTTTTATATAGACTAGTGCCTATTTGTACAACCATATCAACCTTTTATATAGACTAGTGCCTATTTGTACAACCATATCAACCTTTTATATAGACTAGTGCCTATTTGTACAACCATATCAACCTTTTATATAGACTAGTGCCTATTTGTACAACCATATCAACCTTTTATATAGACTAGTGCCTATTTGTACAACCATATCAACCTTTTATATAGACTAGTGCCTATTTGTACAACCATATCAACCTTTTATATAGACTAGTGCCTATTTGTACAACCATAGAAACCTTTTATATAGACTAGTGCCTATTTGTACAACCATAGAAACCTTTTATATAGACTAGTGCCTATTTGTACAACCATATCAACCTTTTATATAGACTAGTGCCTATTTGTACAACCATATCAACCTTTTATATAGACTAGTGCCTATTTGTACAACCATATCAACCTTTTATATAGACTAGTGCCTATTTGTACAACCATATCAACCTTTTATATAATAAAAGGCAATTTTCTGTGCGGTCATCGATAGCGATATGTAATTCACTCGCCTACAGACTCCTACAGCCAATCTCTGGCGGAGAACAATTAAATCTTATTTACTCAATGAAGGACATTCAAAAGGAATTATTTTTGGTGCAGTTTTTTTTCCAAGAGTTTATTTGAGCGGTGCGCGTTGGGATTTGTAGTAAAAAACTTTGTGTTTACGGTTTATTTATTATAACTCTGGACTGACGCGGTTTGTGTGGGGTGGTGGGGGGCGACGTAGGGTCTCTGGACAGACCGGCAGTGTGGGGGGAGTGGGGGGAGGTAGGGTCTGTGGACTGACCGCGGTGTGGGTAATGTTGTGGTGTCCTGCCATGAACTTCACAGGTCACCCTACACTTATTCCCGCCATTGGACGGGCTTTGTTGCTAGTTGAAAATATAATTGTATTATTTACGTATATTTGGATACAAATGACGTCATCAAACAATTTTTAAAAGAATAATCTTTAATATTGATTTATTCATTTACTGTCATCTTCACTTGGTATTAAACTATGTTGAGAACATTCGATAAAACATTCGATAGAACATTCGATAGAACATTCGATAGAACATTCGACAGAACATTCGACAGAACATTCGATAGAACATTCGATAGAACATTCGATAGAACATTCGATAGAACATTCGATAGAACATTCGATAGAACATTCGATAGAACATTCGATAGAACATTCGATAGAACATTCGATAGAACATTCGATAGAACATTCGATAGAACATTCGATAGAACATTCGATAGAACATTCGATAGAACATTCGATAGAACATTCGATAGAACATTCGATAGAACATGCGATAGAACATCGCCGCAACTAACAACGTGAGGTGTTATATATCAGCATCATCCGCACTTACAAAACCGAATTGAATTTATGAAGAGTGATATTTTCAAGTGAGGCTAGAACGAATTCGCTTCGGTTTAAAATATATTTCCATCATCTAATTGTGAAGAAGAGTCAGAATTTGTTTGATTTTTAGCATTCATATTTCTTCTCCCTATAAACATATCCATTTGTGCTCTCTTTCCCACATATAAATTGGGTTGAATATAATTAATCTTTTCGTTATCAAATATCAACTTCACCATCTCTATTATTATTTTTGAAGTTCTAAAAAAATAATTTTAAAAAATTTAAATTATACACTTACAACACACATGAGTGAAAATCTATTATTTGAGTTATAGAATGCAAGCTCCCAATGATGGTGTAAGACATCTTAAATATCTAATTTTAATGTGTGGGTTTGTTCAAAACTCGCATCTATTTCAAATTAATACTAACACACACACACACATACACGCACCCACGCGCACGCACCCACCCACACGCACGCACACACCCACACCACAAAATTAATTAATAATTATTGAAATTAATATAATTTATTTTATTTTATATTTGTATCGTATGTGCTTATTGTTGAAAAATTGACATATTTTCAGGGTCAGTATTAATGGCTACAAATGGAAGATTACAATTACATTTTTCTTTCCTTTCTTGATAATTTCTGCGGACCGTCAGCTGGTGGTCCGTGGACCAACACCTCATATATTTAGTAATTTCTATGCTTTTCACTACTTCGCATCACTGCTCTAAATTGCAGAGTAAAGTTACATGTGAACTTATTATAGTTACAGAATTACAAATACAGTTGACAAGACACGAGGGTTTATGAGAGTTTGCTTTATTTGATGTTGAAATAATCTGATTATTAAAACATGCATGCACCGTATGTATAAAAACAACACCGTATGTATAACAACAACACCGTATATATAACTACAACACCGTATGTATAACAACAACACCGTATGTATAACAACATCACCGTATGTATAACAACATCACCAAAAAATTATTGAACTTTGACCTACATGCCTACATAAATGTGTGGCCTTCGTTTGATGGGCTGGAGAATTAAACATTCCGCCAACCGGAAGTATATCTTAAGAGGACTCATTCAATCTATTCAAAGTACTTAGCTATTAAAACATGTGGCCCTCGTTAATTATTATAATTTTCTTTTTAAATGATTTTTGTAAGTTATTTTTTAAATTTAAGATTTTTTAATAAATATATAAATAAATATAGTGAAGATTTAAAAGCATCCATCAGTGCTTTCGAAAATGTATTCTTTTGACAAGAGAGCAATAAATAATATTAATGTAGACTTTTAACATACAGGAGACCCATAAATTGGAACATAGGATGAAGCCACTGTGGTCGAGTGGCATTCGCGCTCGGCTGGCGTTCCGATGGTCACGAGTTCGAATCCATGTGAAGGCAAGGATTAGGATTTGTTCCCGGGGCCTAGGGCGTCCACCTAGCTTCGAACGGGTATCTAACACTAGTTAGGGAAATAAAGGCGGCTGGGAGAAATAAAGGCTGCTGGATAATGCGTGGAACGCTGCGTCACTTGCCAACAGACCGACATGGTCTGTGGACGCAATAATCTTCTGTATAGAAGGAGCGTCTGTATAAATAAGACAAGCCATACATTTATGTGTGTACGAATCCAACGGATTTACAAATTGACTATCACCACACCACGAAGTCTGAACATACAAAGAACGTCACATCTAATTATAATTAGACTCATCCATTCACACAGGCCACGCCCACTCTCCATACATCTACATAAAACTAAAGCTAAAATTAAAATGAAGCTGTTAAATGATGAGAACTTTGACAGCTAATCTCCAAAAAAGAAAAATGCGTGCTACATTACTCTAACCAATTGTGTGTGTGCTTGTAAGGGGGGGGGGTGTGGGGGTGTTTATCTCGGGTTTTTTGTGTGTGGACGGGGAGATGCATATCTTATATGATAATGTGTAAGCTGACGTAACACTTATTTTAGACGAGCGGGAAGGGGTGGTGTGGAATCTGTGCCCTAAGGAAGAAAGTGTGTGTGTAGGGGATATTTATCTGAAAGATAACCTTGGCTAGAGACGGAAAATGTCGTCACGTTGGTCACCATTCTATGAAAACGCTGTTGTTGTTGCTGTTGTTGTTGTTGTTGATGATGATGATGATAATTTTGTTGTTGTTTTTGTTGTTGTTGATGTTGTTGTTGTTTGTTCTGTTATGCGGAAAATCTACGATCCAGAAAACTGAGTAAATAAACCTGAAACTGTTGGAACGTGCTGACATCAGACTCAAGTACTGGGTCAAGCTGACCATCGTCTTCACAATAAACTTGGTGATCGCTTTGTGGACGACTGTAACACGACAAAAATAAGTCTCAGTCTTAAAATGCCGTCCTCGATAAAAGAGGCAGAAACCCATACGCCACGGACCACACTACCTACACCACTGACCACACTACCTACACCACTGACCACGCTACCTACACCACTGACCACGCTACCTACACCACTGACCACGCTACCTACACCACTGACCACGCTACCTACACCACTGACCACACTACCTACACCACTGACCACGCTACCTACACCACTGACCACGCTACCTACACCACTGACCACACTACCTACACCACTGACCACACTACCTACACCACTGACCACACTACCTACACCACTGACCACACTACCTACACCACTGACCACACTACCTTCACCACTGACCACACTACCTACACCACTGACCACACTACCTACACCACGGACCACACTACCTACACCACTGACCACACTACCTACACCACGGACCACACTACCTACACCACTGACCACACTACCTACACCACGGACCACACTACCTACACCACTGACCACACTACCTACACCACGGACCACACTACCTACACCACGGACCACACTACCTACACCACTGACCACACTACCTACACCACGGACCACACTACCTACACCACTGACCACACTACCTACACCACGGACCACACTACCTACACCACTGACCACACTACCTACACCACGGACCACACTACCTACACCACTGACCACACTACCTACACCACGGACCACACTACCTACACCACTGACCACACTACCTACACCACGGACCACACTACCTACACCACTGACCACACTACCTACACCACTGACCACACTACCTTCACCACTGACCACACTACCTACACCACTGACCACACTACCTACACCACGGACCACACTACCTACACCACTGACCACACTACCTACCCGAAGAGTCAAACACTTACTCTCCCCTGCACACACACAACAAACATTTCTCCAATAGAAACATTGTCCTGTACGGGTGTATGGTCATGTTAGACAAGCAGACAACATTGTCCTGTACGGGTGTATGGTCATGTTAGACAAGCAGACAACATTGTCCTGTACGGGTGTATGGTCATGTTAGACAAGCAGACAACATTGTCCTGTACGGGTGTATGGTCATGTTAGACAAGCAGACAACATTGTCCTGTACGGGTGTATGGTCATGTTAGACAAGCAGACAACATTGTCCTGTACGGGTGTATGGTCATGTTAGACAAGCAGACAACATTGTCCTGTACGGGTGTATGGTCATGTTAGACAAGCAGACAACATTGTCCTGTACAGGTGTATGGTCATGTTAGACAAGCAGACAACATTGTCCTGTACAGGTGTATGGTCATGTTAGACAAGCAGACAACATTGTCCTGTACAGGTGTATGGTCATGTTAGACAAGCAGACAATGATATTATCATGATAGGTGATAGCACAATCGTTGCACGTGACCTTTCTCTTGTTTATCTCTCACAGAACAACTCACGCGCCACCATTTGGTACAGAGGTGTGTTCATGAATTCATAGAAAACATGAGCCCCTACACACATACACACACATACACAGACACATACACGCTGATTTTTAAGTAAACGCTTAACAACTGACTTGACCAAATTTACTGTTGATTGTTTCTTGTTGTATAATGGAAACTCTTAATGTTGTTTTACAATTGGTACTGTGTATGTTATTGTTGAATGGATATAGTCTAAATGGCGTTATTCATTCACATTATACATTTATAAAACCTCGTATTGATCTTGAATGTATTCTTTGAATTTTTCTCCAATATCCATTTTTTACATACATTTTTTAAAGTCGCAAATAAAAAATCGTTTTTAGCCAATATATATAAGGGGGTAGGGGGGTAGGGGGTGTGGACATCGATGGGTGGCGTGAACTCAACTGAGTCAACTGGAATGTGGATGCCGAACAATAACAACCTATGAAATTAAATTACCTATAGTTATATAGAGATAAACTAAAAGTGCATTAATTTAATTACGGTACATTAGATCGATCTGAAATTTTGAAAAGATGCATTGTTAGGTGACACGAGTCTTTGTGCAAAATTTCGGCTCGAGAGCAGCACGGGAAGTTTGTCATTTTTGACTTGTGTTTTTCCGTCCGACCGACCGCGAACCCAAGACAGAGAGAGGCGGCGGTGAGGTTAATATAAGGGATTTAATAAAACAAACCCGTAAAAACAATGTTTTTGACTATAAATCCCTTATATATGAGACATAACTAACTGTATTGATTATTTTCGAAAGCGACAAACATCTACAGACTGAATCTGTCTTAACTCAACTGTGATTCATAACCCTGGGGTGGGGGGGGGGCTGTAAACAAAAGCACGCCGGTACTTCGATGGGTCGCGTCAAAGCGTCAACTCAAACTCTCACGTGGGAAAAAACAACAAACCGTGAATTTGAATTACATACGTTATATAAGGATAAACTAAACAATGCATTAATTTAATTACGGTACGTTCGATCGATCTGAAATTTTGATACGATGCATTGTTAGGTAAGACGGGTCCGTGTGCAAAATTTCAGTTCGATCGGATCACGGGAAGTGGGTAATTTTTTACTTTTATTTTTCCGCCCGCCCGCCCAAGACAGAGAGAGATGACGACAGACAGAGACGGCGGTGAAGTTAATATAAGGGATTTAATAAAACAAACCCGTAAAAACAAAGTTTTTTACTATAAATCCCTTATATATGAGACATAACTAACAGTATTGATTATTTTCAAATGCGACAAACATTTACAGACTGAATCTGTCTTAACTCAACTTTGCTTCACAACCCTGGGGGGGGGGAAGGGAGGGAAAAGTCTGGTCACCGATCGCTTGACCGAGCTCAGCGTGACACGTAAAATGTAAACAAAAGCTTCGATGGGTTGCGTCAACGCGTCAACTCAAACTCTCACGTGGGAAAAAAACAATAACAAACATTGAATTTGAATAACATACGTTATATAAGGATAAACTAAAAATGCATTAATTTAATTACGGTACGTTCGATCGATCTGAAAGTTTGAAACGATGCATTGCTAGGTGAGACGGGTTTGTGTGCCAAATTTCAGCTCGATCGGATCACGAGAAGTGGGTCATTTTTTACTTTTGTTTTTCCGCCCACCCGCCCAAGACAGACAGAGACGGCAGTGAAGTTAATATAAGGGATTTAAAAATATCACACTTCCCCTTATGCTATTGAGCTGAAATCTTGCACATAGACTCGTGTCACCTAACAATGCCTTGTATCAAAATTTCAAATCGATCGAATGTACTGTAATTAAATTAATGCACTTTTAGTTTAGCTCTTTGCATCTCATGTAGCAGTCCTCTATGCATGTTATATTGGACATTAATCAATAATTTTAGTTATGTCTTATATATAAGGGATTTATAGTCATAAACTTTGTTTTTATGAGTTATTTAATTAGTTTTGCTTTAACGTGGCCTAGATCACACGCCCCTCAGCTTGTGAGGCGAGCGCACTATTGACTTCGCTATCCAGCCGCCAATATAGCCAATATACCCAATATACCCAAGAAGAAAACCAAAATTATACATGAGCCCTACCCGTGTGTAAGAATATTCTAATTTTAGCAGTTGAATGCCAGTTGCACGTAATGAGTTACGCGTGCTCAGGTGAACGAATGCAGACCTCGGTGAAAGTAATAACAGGGGTGGGTACGGCAACGGAGGATTGAGGTAGAGTAGATAAGAACAGGTATTAGGAATAGGGCAGGTGAGGGCTAGTGTATGGAATGATGTTTGGTTCAATTCTGGTACAATATGTGGTACAATATGTGGTACAATGTGTGGTACAATGTGTGGTACAATCTGTGGTACAATGTGTGGTACAATGTGTGGTACAATGTGTGGTACAATGTGTGGTACAATGTGTGGTACAATATGTGGTACAATATGTGGTACAATATGTGGTACAATATGTGGTACAATCTGTGGTACAATGTGTGGTACAATGTGTGGTACAATGTGTGGTACAATGTGTGGTACAATGTGTGGTACAATGTGTGGTACAATATGTGGTACAATATGTGGTACAATATGTGGTACAATATGTGGTACAATCTGTGGTACAATATGTGGTACAATCTGTGGTACAATATGTGGTACAATATGTGGTACAATATGTGGTACAATATGTGGTACAATATGTGGTACAATCTGTGGAAAAAATAAATAAAAACAATTGAAATGATGTCTTTGGAATGATGTCTTTGAAATGATGGCTGTAGATAAATAAAGAAATAAATTAATGTTCAACATTTATAATTTCTATGATGGCTTGAGTTGAAGCCTTTAGTTTAGGGGGGGGGGTGATATTATGGTGTGTAGCGTTAGGATGAAAATAATACGTCCAGATTGAAGGACATGATAAAATATTCATGACTTTATCATGAAACACAACAGTGCACATTCCACACACAACAGTGCACCTTCCCCACACAATAGTGCTCCTTCCACACACAACAGTGCACCTTCCACACACAACAGTGCACCTTCCACACACAACAGTGCACCTTCCACACACAACAGTGCACCTTCCACACACAACAGTGCACCTTCCACACACAACAGTGCACCTTCCACACACAACAGTGCACCTTCCACACACAACAGTGCACCTCCACCACCACCACTATTGATTTGTCTCGAATATCTTATCTATTACAGAAGTTCCTTCTATAAATGAAGATATCCATGGATAAGTCTAGTCTTGCATTTTTATTATAGTTTTAATTGTTGATAGAGTCTTGGTTTCTCTGGTTTCTCTGGTTTATTCAGGCAACCCACTCCACGTCCGAACTCCGAACAAGAAGAAGGAGAAATTGTATGTGTCTCTTCTTACATATGGAATAAGTAAAGTGTTTTTATTCCTATGTCTCTATCTGAGGATTGGATACGATTATTTTTGTGTTTTATCTCCAAGTTAGTATTCAGTGACATGAAATTACTACAACTTTGCTCTTTGTTCTTCTATCCTCTAGTGTTTCAAGGTTTAGTGATTTAACTAATGGGGTTTTTCTTGTCAGTTTTGAAAAATATTAAATAGATTTGGGATATTTTGTACCGGGGTCTTGTTGATCTCAGATTTATTCTGGTCGGAGGGAATTCTGGGAAGACTTCTGGCCAAGGAGAGTTGTTTGTGCTTGTTGTCTGCGCTTGTTGCCGTGACGTGTTACTTGATTTAACCTTGTGTCTGAGTGTGTTCTAGAATTTGCGTAGGTGGGGGGTAGAGGAGCAAGATGGATGAAAGGGGAAACAGAAACGTTTGTCTTAATTTTAGATTCTCAATACAAGTGTGAAACATACGGGGTTAGATCCCTTTGAATTGTGAAAGTTTTAAATAAGGACATAATGTTTATGTAAATATGTGGACTCTCTGCTCGTGATCGTAAAGAAAAGATAAGAGAACATAGGAATGGTCTTATCACAACATATATGAGAACATAGGCAGCGGCGTAGCGTGTGTATGTACCGCCCGGGGCAGAAACCAAATTTGCGAATAAATATGTTAAAGCTATAAAGTAAAAATAAATAAATTAGAAAGTAAATGTTAAAAAGAATGACGTCATTTCTTTAATGCAATTAAAGGGTTATGTTTTTCCCCATGGCTCAATCTTTCATGTATCAATGTTTTCAGCCATGGCTCAATCTTTCATGTATCAATGTTTTCAGCCATGGCATGCTCAATAGCCAAAATAGCAATATATTAGACAATTTTGGTGTATTCGTAATTAATCGTCATTAATTTTTCATTAAAATAATTTATAGAAGCCTTTTTAAAACCTTTCATTACTTAAGACAGTTGTAAGCAATGTTCGAATTAATTAAATTATTTTAGGCAGGGTAACTTCGAGCCTAAATATCTTTATAAACTTAAATAAACCACCTAGTCTTGAATTCATTTTTTTTCTATTCATGGGGTTAAAATATCCATTGTCTGACTATGTCATGTGGGATATTTGGAATACTCTAATTTGAAGACAAAATTCAAAAGCCCTGTAGATTAGCTAGGGTACGAAAATTATATCTGTTTTCTAAATTCTATAAGCATAGCCCTAACTTACATAAACTAACTTTATAACGTTAAACAAATAAACACTACTGCCTACTTTTCTCTATAACTAAACGTTGACCATAACCTGACATTAACTACCTAAACTTAAAATACTAACTACTAATAACCTGATAATAACTCGTGGATAACTGAACTCGAACTGACTAGACCTAAGACTGCTGAACTTCGACTACTCGGTAACTTGAACTGCAGCAAATGACGATCTCTCACAATAACAAAATAATCAGAATAAAAAGAGCAAAAACTGACTGGCCAAACTCCGAACGACTCCACACGAATTGGACGGAATTTAACGAATAACACTAACCTACACTCATACAACTAATCTCTATCTTATGAAAGAAACCAAATTCTCTTCTTTCTTACACTCTTCTTCTATAAAAAATACCTGTTATTCTTCCATTACTCACAGCATGGGATAACATACATCTAATAGTGCTTTTATATAATCATTTATATTTTTTTATAGCGCTGTTTAATAACACGGGGGGGTAGTGGGGGCGGTGGGTAACATTACAAATATTTGGTGCTCTTTATAACCCCAGAATTTTGCTAAATTAGCTCTCGTTGGTTTTTTGATTGGAAGGTTCGATTCAAAATGATGAGCGATGTCCTCCATATTTATTTGTAGCAAAATTCAAAGGCAATCTCCCTTACAGTATTTTTCATTATTTCCATTCTTCGTAATTATTTTTTTCCACTTTCCAATTCAGTTACCCATTATAGTTTCTTTCTCCTGTGAGTAAGCGGGGAAGCAGCATACCAAAACTGCAAAGAAAAAGAAACATTTTTTGGGTATAAGGTCCACTGCTAACTATAACGTTAGTAAAGAAGGCATTTCACGAGGCCATTCTTATTTTAAAAATATAATCACTAGATGTAAGACAATAAAACTTTGAACAATAAAAAGAAGGATTTCAGAAGTTGTGACTGCACAGGAAAAGATTTCCTCCTTCTGCTTCTGCTTCTATCCTTCTTTCTTCTGTCTTCTGCGGGAGTCTGTTTCGGTGCAAGATCGTTGTTGGAGGGTCTTCGGGTTTCTTTTAGGTACCTGGAAAGTCTTTAAAGTGGTTCTTATTCTCTCTATCAGCTATAGGCTTTACCAAATCTAGAGTAAAACATCACCAATGAAATTGGAATTGGACTTAGGCTCCAATGTGGAATTGCAATGGGGTTAATCTTGTCAGTCTCCCTTTTCATTCTATCTTCCCCTATAAAATTTAAAATAATTTTCCTTCACTTAGTATGTAATCTACCCTAAAAAATCTAAATTTAAATAATATAAAAGATAAAATCGCGACGCGATGTGTCTGTCACGGGGCCGGGAATGGGGGACCGAGTACCGGACGGTAGGTGGGTTCTGGCGCTGCTGTGGGTCTGGGCCTGAGGGCGTCCGGGGGTTCATCAAATAGCGTTCAGTTCATAATTCCGAAAATCAGCGATTGGATACGATCTACTAAACCACAAAGAGCGAATTAGGGCCAGACAACCTCCATAGATGCACAAAGAAAGAACACCCAACAATACCAGAAACCCACACGTTTTACCCAACCACTGCAGGCCACCCGGGCTAGCCCGCGGTAATACCCCCCACGCCCCCGCGGGGAAAAAGGAGCACGGAACAGTTTTTCAAATCTAACGCAGTTGAATTATTATAAATAATTTACTTAATATTATTAAAATTCTTTATAATTTTTTATTTATTAGAAAGTTCAAACAACAAGGCTACTTCGGTTTTTTTTTTTTGTTTTTACTTCTGTATTTTTTCTTATATTAATTACTGTTTTTTTTTTTTTTTTTTTTCTAATTTTTTTTTTTTATATTTTATTTTTTTGTTTTATTATTTTTTTATGTTAAACCTTTTTAGTTTTTTTTTCATTTTTTTTTGTTTATTGTTTATTTTTTTTTTTTACCGGAGTTATGTTTTGTATTAGGTATCGCACCCACAGTTATGATGAGATTTGCAGCCGATGGTCCAATGCACTACCAGGTGTCTTAATCAAGTACCGAGAGACAAGTTGGCAGGGGCCGGCCCAGATTGGGCCGGTCGCACGATGGAACGCAGCCCCCCCCCGTGCCCCGCGAATGAGGGATGGGAGGATTTGCCCCCCCGATGACCGAGCTTCTGCATCCTTCAGTCGTGAAGCCTTTGGGGCAGATTAAGGCGGTTCCGCTTGCTAAGGCGGGCGCCGAGGATGGGCATATCCCACACCCCACACCCCGCCCCGGTGGACTGCTTGGGCTGACCTGTTATCAGGGCTCGGATGGCGTTGGGTGACCCAGAAGTTGGGCAGAAAGGGTCCATGTCATGCTGGGACCGGGCAAGCCTAGAACCATATGGGGAGTAGGCCAACCACTCCGGCACACGAGCCCGAGCGCCGTGGAAGGACGCGCGCGTACGGGCACAACCTCGGGGGAGAGTAGACCACTTATGGCAAGCCACACCAACAGAAGTACTAAGAATGTATCCTGTATCTGTGATCCGAGTGGGAAAAGGGCCGCGAAATTATTACCCAACAGGTTCGCAGGCAAAGGGAAAGAGAAATTTTACCCTTAAAAAATCGGAAGCAGGAAACCGAGGCAACGAAGATGCGCTAAGTCGAGCCATGACCGCGAACAATTAGCTCTTCCGTTATTGGTTAGATATATAAGAACTGCCCACGTACCATCCCACCACCTCCGATGGGAGCGCAGTCAATCGCGGGAGCGAGAAGAAAACAGGAGCCGAGGCGTAGCCCAAAGTAGCCTTCACTAGCACGCACTACAACCCTTGCCTACAATAACTGACAACATTTAGAGCAATAGCAATCGGGCACGCGTGACTCCTGCTGACACTCAAACCTTAGTAAGCAGCTAACAAAAGCGTATCTCGGGCCAACAATTTGAAGCACTGAGCCATCTGTGCAAACTAGCCCACAAAAAACTAGAAGACAATCAGCGACTCTAGAAAACAACTCATGAGATTAAGAAAACCCGAATTGTATCAGTTAAATAAAACACGACCCAAATAAGCCATAAAATTGGGTAACATAACCACCACCGCCGATCGTTAGCCACTCTAATACGACGAAAGCGCTTGAGACACTACCCTCTGAGTCAGGGAGAGAGGCAGTGTAACCCACTCTAAACGACACCACCAAGCCTCGACACCCGACTTTGGCCAAAACACCACCGACAAACGCAAAGAACGAAGTCAAACCCGTATAGAAGTATGAGTACAAGACAGAACAAGCCTCCATCTAAGCAAACAACTATGGAAGAGACCAGGATCCACTTGATTGAATAACCAACTAAGGCTCAATATCCACCACAACCTCTAGAGCCTCAGTAACTGTATACGACCCCGTGCGGGTAGAAGAGAGAACAATCGAGTACAGAACTACAAACATAACGCTCCGCGGGTCCCTCCCGCGCCGGACCACGGAGCGTACAGCACTTTTTTACCACCGACACAAAGGAAACACCCATGGCAGGACCTAGTGGGAAATCATCAATACATTCGCGTTTGACACACAAACGCTAGAATCACTTGAAGGTGCAATGCGGACGATCCGGGAACGAGACCGAAGACCCCTTAAAAAAGCACGTAACTCGTCTTTCAGCCCTTCATTCGATCTAACCAGTAGCCACAGGGGAGATTCACAACCACACGATCGATCAAAGTGGAGCACTAAATCTCCAAGTGACAAACCAGCAGGAAGGGAAAGTGAGCTCAACAGTAACGGAGAGAGGCCGAGGAACAGGGGGGAGCCCAAATAGTCCGCATATCGTGGCCCGCCCCCAGGGCACATAAAAAAAAAAGCGGGTATACAGGGCAAATCAGAAAAGGCAGTGAGAGAACGAGCAAATACACAACAAGGAATAGGAGGAGAGAATTTGCCCCTACCGCCGCACGTACCATATCCCTTTAGCCATGCCAACAAAGTAGATAACTAGGGAGAGGGAACGCAAAATAAAGCCTACACCACGAGCACGGACGCTGAAGAGTTAGAATCTGGTAGGTTTAGCTTATCAAGGATCCCGGGCCGGGTTAGATAAACCAATCCAAGAGGTCCCATCAAGCTCCACAAGGCCTCTTGCTGCCAGTTACCCCCTGTGTACAACAGGCGTGGACTGGAGGGAAAGGAACATAAGGTCGGAACACAATAACGAAAACAGACCCACACATTGAAACGCACAGCGGCCCCCCGTCTTGGCACTGAGTTACACCACCAAAAATCCAGGCCACCGGATTGAATCCTCGGCTTCACGATCAACGATATGAAAGATCCACCAAACAGTTGACTAACTAGCGGAACAAGAACCGGGCGGCCTACAATCCGGGATCTCCCCGTGAAAGCTGCACCCTAACAACCTCCGTATGTGTTCCACATAAAATGTGCCAAGACTCGCGCCCATACATGATATTAACGGCATGATTTGGCGCCAGATAGGGAATCTGCCAATGAATGTAATAAAGAAATGCACAGCGATGCACTCGCGCGGAAAAAATTGCTCAGCCAATTGCGTGAGCGGGGCAGCGCCCCGTGCAATGACACCGTAGCCGGTTCCACGTTCCCGGTCAAAGGTAACGGTCAAGTCTAACCAGTACGCCAGCATCACTAACGCAACCCATCTTGCTACGACCCTCCAAGATACAAGAAATTAAAGAGAGCAGCCCACGCGTCACCGGCCAAATACAACATAGTCTGAAATCATATAACCCTGCGCGTGCCACAAGAGGATCCCCATCGTAGGTCCAAGAGATCGTTCTCTAATCCAAATCTCCTGCTAACTAAGTGCCAGTCCGTCAACGACGTGCGACTACCTCTTGTCAGTTTAAAACAAGGCCTGCTCAACCTATGATTTTAAATTGGGAATACGCCCCGCTTCCCTCACAGTTTAAGATAAGCCCATCACTCACAATAACAAGGCCATTAGACTGCCCACACTAATCGAGCACTGAACGATATACCAACAAGGTATAGCGACGATGCACAGTGTACCTTATCTATAAGACGATGTCACTGCACTACCCCAGGATACCACGTAACGGTACACAGAGTAACTCGTACTAACGAGTGCCCACGGCTGGCTTAATCTGCAATAATACCAGCCCACCAAAGCATCTCGATACAATGACAATAGGGGAACTCTCAATGCCTCTGCAAACACCCCTGCTACGTCTACCATATACTAAATTGTCCTCGGAGGTGACTAACCACAGCGGGACAAAACGTAGACGACACTGTGCGTACGCCTCCCACAGAAGTTCGCGGCCCAAGCACGACCATCCTTATTACTGAATTGACAGCACTACTGACAAGCATCCCTAAATTGACTTCCCTGTTTGAATGTCCGGGTAACCGGATTCTCGAACCGAATAGGGCCGGGTAGTTATATCCCTTGCATGCACCTAAATCCTCCACAGTCTGATCTATCAACAATATAAACCATCCACCGTAGTCCAGCGAAATCACGGATCCCAGCCGGAAATGACATCCCACGAGATCCGCCCAATATGAGGATAAAACGGCAAGCAGGGAACACAAAAGAATCAATACCGGCAACGGTACCTTCACCCCTACCTTCAAGCGAACGGGACTCGCCATCCATGGTTGAAACACACGGGATAGACCAAAGAAACACCTGGAATAGATATCACGGAGACAATACCCCTTCATGACCAGCCCCGCGCCAACGGATCCACACCGCGTGGAGCAACGCCCCACCAGACCCCCTCAAACCAAGCGAGGAGGCATGCCATAAACCCTGATTTGCATTTGGGTCCCTTAGCGTCCAAATGCTAGGATATCAGCCATACCTGGAAAAAAGCAACGTCAACAGGAGACACCTGCAACATCGTCGCTTAAAAGGGTGACTCACATTGGGTTGATACGCGCATTATATACGTAAAAAACAGGGGACGCGTGATCTGAGAGAATCGCGGGTCAAGCCAAACGCAAATTAAATTCCAACTTGGAGGTTGGTATAAGAAACAAACAGCAAAGGAAGAACTAGACCGCAATACTCTAAGAGTCCTAGTAAGTTTGCACGCGAATCCCACGAGCCATACACAAAAACCCAGGGGCGGAAACAACAATCAGCGAGGCACTGAAGGAGAAATCGAAAAACCTTTATTCAGTACAGAACTCCGGGAAAAAACAAAAGCACCACACGAACAAAGCGCGCGATCCTACGTAAGGGGGGCCAAAAAATAACCAGTGCAGGACAATGTACAACCAACTAGACAAACGCAGGCGGCCCCTTGAGTAAAGGCGCAAGTGCGACGCCTCTTGCGTCCATACTGAAAAAAAAAAAAGTTACCCAACCAGACCTCGTATATTACCACCAAGCCGGAAAGAAAGCTTGCCATCAAAGGCGGTTTGCAACAGTAACCGACTTCATCAGAACACTAGAATCTGCGATCGCGGAGCCCTGGAAGAGAAGACAATGATCTCAAGCAAGTAGAGAAGAAATACTCACCAAAGTATAAGCCCGCCTCAAGCGAGCAGCTCACATACCAAAAGACGGCCCAGCCGGGGACTCTGGTCGGGAACTCGTCGAGGCCGGCCTTGGTGACCATGGGTGCGACGGCGCGCACAAACGGGATAGGTAAGCGGCGCGTGTGGAAGAGACCGGATCACAGCTTCGCAGAACGAACTAGGACTTACCCAGTGGGGTGTCCCGGTTACGCACCCCTACCACACGGCAACAGCCTCACTGCTTGAAAGGCTTAACCCATGACACCCAGCACATGGGTGGTGACGGAACCAAACCCCATACGCGACGCATACAACGCAGCAGAAAAAATGCGCATTAGCTAGGGCACCATGGCAATGCCTAATCCATATCAGTCTGCAATGTTAACCCAAAGCTCTCATCTAGTTATAGCCATCTATTGGGGCCCAACCGTTAAGTCACAACGCTACCATCTGAATGTGCCCCCCTGCCATCCGATTAAAACACGCGGGTTCCGGAATAAAAACGCCTCAGACGAGGGGGTAGACCTATTGAAATCGCTCGACCTAAACCTAGGACGTGTCAGAACCTTGCTACTACCGAGATCCTAACGAAACACGTCAGCGGTAGGACCCTAACCGCAAAAATACAACGAAAAGGAGGGCAAAAAAGATGCAAACAAACCTAGCAATTAAAGCGCAGAAAAGGACCACAACCCCGGGAGTGGATCTTCCTGTCTTGCTACAATAAAACCTTACCCTCCATCAAGTTGCGCAACCAGGGTGGATCAAACCGCCCACGTAGGCCACTTTCGTCGTGAAGAGGGTCTAGTCCTTAAGAGAGGCCTTAATCGGACCACCAATGGCATAAACACGGTTAACCAGAACACATCGGAAGGACGTTTAGCATGTAGAAGTGGACGAAAAACCGGCATCCAACACTAACCAAAGAAGTCTAGACAAGACGAGCGAGACCACAGGCCCACGAATTGTAAACACCGACTCATCTATGCGTCCTTACGGTTCTTAGAGACGGTTAACTTCACCTCTAGAGGTGACGTGGAAAGTCGCGTAAACAGGCGATCAGGAGAAATCGGTAGACCTACACTACAAGAAAACTACCACGTAACTACACACGAGGTATGCGCGGATGCGCGCACAGGCCGACACACCGGACCACAAGTGCCAGATAAAAGAATCCTCAACCATACCTGACTTAACCGTTCCTATTTAGCAACACCAGTGACAGCACCAGCCATCATTTGTAGAAGGCATTGCGCATTGGGGAGATACAGAGGGTGGAACACGAAGAGGCACGAAGCGACTCCTGTCTCACCACATGGACCCGACGAGAGCGTTCCTGGAGCGGCACGAAACAAGTAGACAGGCGCACATTATCTACACACTATCCCGGTACAACGAGCGGGGCCAATGCCCAACACACCGCAACCAAGGGCACGGCCTCTACGCACTAGTGAAAAACCAAATGAAAAACCGCTCCAAACTGACCCAAATAAGTGGGAAAAGAAGAAAAATAGGATCGGGAAGCAAAACAAAACCAATACAACTCAAGAACAATTTGACCAGACCGACCCTGCCCAAGAACCCAGGAGAGATTCGTGCCCTCCACCCTTATCAGGACACTGGGAGAGAGGGAGCCGAAGGAACTCGATAGACCAACGACACAGACCGGGACAACCACATGCCACTCACGAAACTCATACTGGCAACGGCCGAGACTACTTGGCCATGAGCAGTTGTTCCCTTCGCCAGGCGGATACACGCCGGGCAATACACCGGCGCGCGGACGGGGTGATCCGGGGCCGAGCCCAATACCTACTGACTGTCCCGTCGCGAGTGCTGTAGTCGGCATCGATGCTCATACATCCGTTCTAGGCGAGGCATATCACAAATCAATGGACCCACAGTTATTAAACAGACCGCCAGATGAAGGGGCAACCCATAACCAAACAACAAAGCATAACCATTTTCAGCCGTTAGCTCCAATGTCCAACTTACCTACGACCATCCTGATTAAAGATACAGAGCAAAGCATAAGCGCCTCAGAAATCAGAAGTGCACAGTAAACCTCGCAACGCACGCAGCGCGGCGGAACTAACCGACACGGGTAAGACCATAAACATGTGGGCGCGATCAGCGCTTCCCTTCTTAAGCCCCAATTAAGTCATCTGAACCGGGGGGGATAGATCATTGTATGTACGGGCACACAAGATTAAACGGGCTACAACAATGTAAATGGTGGGCTTATATGAAGCAGATCCAGAAACAAAGCAAGCGTTAGAGCGCTCACTGTTGGACGAGTAGACAAAAGGATCTGCCTGCAGCACCACACTACGCGAACACAACGCACAATCGCTCTTACAAACACACCTAGAAGTAACAGCACCACATGGGCCACAAGGCGATAGCTTCCCGGCCAACTCCTAGACAATACCAGGACCCCCACGCAAAGGAAATCCGGTCGGTACACCTAAATCGTAGTCGGAACCCCATGACGGGTTGTATGAAGAGACCAGCCACACCGGCGGCCTCCCTCGCTAGAGTCAGGCCTACAGAATGGCCAAACCTCTTCACCCTTCTCTACCACCCTGCACAGGTCTATATTTTACAACTGGCTATACATTAGCGTTACGCAAGCACGGCTCCGAAGGATAACACAACTTGTTAGCGACCGAATCCCCATTAACACCGAAGTCAGCAAAACGCCCCAGCTCTGACGCCCAGACGGCCTAACATAGGGCGTAGACCACTTAACCAGCATGAAATAACATTATTCGTGGTTCCCCCGTTCAGCATCCATTCTAGTGTACGCTACCTCGTATCTCCCTTGTCGACCGAAACCGCAAGGAGGGACACACCGATGCCGGCGCGGCGAACCACTGCGCCGAGAAGAAGCACCCCATAGTACAACGAGAAAGACACAGCAGACGTAACCCTTAATGAACGGGCGACCATGCCCCTCTTCGAACGAACAATCAGGCCGGGAATGCAGGTGATTAGCCAATCATCCACGCGCCCACCCCCAGCCACTATCAGGGCGGTAGTGACTACTGACTCTGCTATTACCGTCCGCACGGGGGTAACGAACTGGACAAAACTTTGGATGTGGCAGGGGAGAACGGACAAGTCCCACGAATGTGAAGGAGGGGACCACTGCCGCCCACCGTTTATCCTCTATGTTTATAGCATTTACAACGGACCCCCGGTAGTCCAAAAGACCCAGTCACACGGGTGGATGAGTGATGCGGCCAACCTCTTCCATCCTTGAAATACAACAGCACACTTAAAGCGCGAGCTGCACCTACGCAAAAAAACATACGATTGGAAGAGGATATACGGAACGACGAGGAAGTACAGGCTCTTCAATCAAACCCCGTGGAAGGAAGCACAAGATCAGTAATACACCTTACAGACGCAGGAATACAAGAGACATAATTCTAATCCGAGTATGGAATCGAACTCTACTCATTAATACATCACCCCTTCATTTAGACGAAAAGAGGGAAGAACTAAAACGATTAGAGATTAATGCAGACAACACTTGGGTTGACCCTAACAACGCCCACATATAGCTAAGATACCAGGATATAGCGATAGAGAGCCGAGGCGAGTGCAAGGAGGAAGCACAAGGCACATCTCGGAATAGTTACAGTTAAATGACTATGGTGGATAATGAATACCACATATGAGAAAGCTAAATTCCTGATTCAAAAACTCCCGGCCGATCAATGGTACAACGACGAACCCTGCTATTCCTACCTCAATGTTGTCCTCGAACGATCCCCACAGCAGCGGTGGCAAATCCTTGAAGCATACCGGGCAGACACTTTTGAAGAAAACCAATAAACAAATGGTGCTCAGGGGTCTTGACAAGGACAACTCACAAACAAATAGACCCGTGCCGGCACGGAGAGTAGCCCCTTCGTCGTAATCACCCCTAATCTCCAAAAGGCTTGGTTGGTCCTCCAATAAGCGATAACAAAGAGGGGAACCGTTATAATCGGGTCGGAGGAAACGCTGAAACCACGAGTAGAACAGACGAGGGGGTAAAGGCATCGCGGATTAAGACTGCCCCCGTCTCGATCCGACAAACATTTGCCAGTATCGCTATGGACGACTCACACTACGCAAACTACTTCCCTCCAACAAGGGAGACATGAGAAACGGGATTAGGAATCTAAGCGGAACCTCCAGTAGCGAAGATCGCTCCCTAAAAGTTCTTGCCGGCAACACTTAAATAAGCTATCAGTGATATAACGCATGAGAGAAAGACTAACTACGCGAGATGTAGCCGCAAGAAAAGGGAAAGATGGTCTAAGAGAGGCAGGAAAAAAACGTATGAAATAATATAGCGCAAACTCCCATAGTGCCTGTTATACTTCAGCGTTTGTCCGACACAAGACCCCGTACCGACCACGCAGCTCTATAAACTGTCCATCCTGTACGACTGAACCACTAACCAACCGAGTAGATGATCTAACATAGAACATCCGGAGTCAAATGCAGCCGAAGCTAGTCAAGACACTTCTCTCAATCCATAAATATAAAGCGGCGGCAAACGTCACACCGCAGTATTAAACCCACATATGGAAAGGCCTCAAGATCCGGACGCATCGCACACCACCCAATGGCTTGAGGGAACTCCCTACCTTTTGGACAATCAACAAAAAATCAGAGACGTGCTAGCAGATTATCCGACACAAGGCGACATAGTGGTTCCCCCCATATAAAGCGCCTACGTGCACGATCGGACAATGAAAAAGGACCTGCAAAAAAAAGAGGGAGTCTGGCGGGTCGCAAGTTGCAACCGACGAAAGACGTAATAGTGGGCGGAAAAGAAATAGAAAAAAGCGGACGAACCACCTAGGGCTGAGTGCGCGGTTTGGCCTTGGGCGTAACTCGACAAAAGCTAAAATAAAGCGCGAAAACTAAGCGACACGCCACGGCACGAGAACAAGATTTGGTGTGAGGCCAAATGGCCCACGGTACTCAAAGAGCCACATCAAAAGATAATTTAAGAACAAAAAGGGGTCGCAGAATTAACAATTATCAACGTCGAATGTATCATCAGTACCAGGTGTAAGCATGTCATAGATTACCATTATGTAAATGAAGGCGACCCTCCCACCGGCACCAAAACCATTAGACACTGTTTCTTATCGTCCATCCGTCTTGTCGGCCTGGCGATCCCACTTTATGGAAAAAAGCACACTACTACTGTGCGGAGAGAGAGCGGGCTACTGGCAGGCAACCACTAGATAAGCACTAAAACAGGAGCCTAAATTTGTAAAACGGTAGAAAGGATTCCCGCACAACTTTTGATAAGACGATCGAAGCACGTTAGGCCATAAACCAAGGGGCATGTGGGGACGATTCTTTATGGAGCTAGGGCAATAACCACAAAAAAAGGGACGGGACAAACACAACATCCAGATCCGCTTATCTCTAGAAGCAATAAAAGGCGAAACGTTATCAAGCCTACATCGACTCCACCATCAACCGAACGGATATTCCCAGCCAAATTAAAATCTGAGGCACAGGCAAATTCTCCGACGAAATTAACCCCTAGAGGTACGAGTGATGTCTCAAAAAGTCAAATAGATCCTGGCTAGAGCGAGCAACCGTTAATGTAGAATTCTCTCACAGTGGCTTTCTTAAAATACGCTTGGAGGAACGAGGTGAAGATAAAACAAATAAAGACCAGTATAAAGTGTACGGAAAAAAAGGAGG
>CALYLW010000195.1:1379102-1407516 GCA_944989445.1 Ampullaceana balthica | reverse complement strand
CGCATAGAGTTTTTAGATAATATGCCAGTTTCACCCATTTCTCTCACTTAAGATCTCCTTTTTCCTTCTAAATTATAACTCTTTAATTGTGTTCACCACACGACACCGCCTAGATATTTAGTGTTCATATAAAATTAAAGTACTATGAACTTATAAGTTTTGTTAATTATTTTTTCTTCTTTACTTATCTTTAGGTCAATATAAAAACATGTATTGCAAAGAACAACTCGTATTTTTGGCCTCTAGTCATTATATTTCAACCTTATCACCAGTATTCTTTATATTAAAGTTGCATAGATTGTGTCAAACCTTAAATAAGGCTTCCCTTATTTATCAACGGTAATGACATTATTAACGCCCACCCCGGGCCGCCTCAGTTTATTTTTTCTATTACACAGCAGATAAATGATAAAAATCATCCCGTGTAAACACCCCATCATATCATTATGATAACTGCTACAACGTGTTGATCCAAAATCACATCTTTTCATTGCTTCCGACCATGATCCTTTCCATAAAGCTGAGGTTTTTTTGTGGTGGGGGGCGTTGTTTTGTTGTAGTTTTGGTCAATCTTAACGACGCCATTTTTTCTCTCCCCTCGACGACAAGAGAGCGCACATCTCTTGCCATGACACATCGCTCAGATCAAAAGAAGACTTAGCGGAACATGCCCCCTATCGCCTCAGCGGTCTTGCTTTGGACGTCCATAACGGTCCAAGTTTCAGGACAGATATGTCGAGAAGGGGAAAAAAGTGGGAGATGGGAAAGAGTTTTAAATGTTTCGAACAATATGGAACCAAATAAAACGCTGTTATTTTAAGAAATACAAAGTTTGGAAATTTGTAATACTGAAATTTGAAGAGAAAGAATTTTTTATAATGAAAACCCTTAATCAATGTAGTCAATGAGCAGTGCTTCTCAAAGTGGTGGTCCGCGGACCTGTGCGGTCCGTGGCCTCCGCTGCCGATCTCAGAAGTTATCAAATAAGGACAGAAAAATATAATTATATTCCCTAATTTCAACCATTATACTAACCCTATAAAAAATGTCAAAGTTTCGTTAATAAGCACATAAAATGCAACAAATAAAATAAATAACATTTTCGCAAACCACATCAATACATAGTTCACTCAGTCCTCGGGCAATGGAAACAATTCCTGCCTGACCGCCATACTAAAAAGTTTGAGAATCAACTGGTTCAAGATAAATAATTTTTTATGAAAACTTGCTCAATGAAGTATAGAGGAAAGAGAATTTAGGAAACTTGCTTAAAACAATCATGCGATACAATTTTGTTTATGAAAATTTGTGATATATTTATGAATAGAGATTCGGGTCTGAAAATCCAAACGATTATTGAAAGATAGGAAAGAACATGGAGGGTGCATGAATTATTTTTTTTATTGATTCTTTTGGGAACTTATTTCCGCAGCCCTAATATTATATATATAAATATATATATAATAACATATTGCATATTGTGTTATTCAGTTTGTCTCAAAAATATTTCTTACCTGCTTTTAATGTACAATCAAACATTACTGGAGATCTGTCTAATGTACAAGCACCATATTCTATTGTAACTACTATTTCATGTGCTGCGTTGACTTTTGTATTATAGACAGCGACTCCATTTCCGCGCACTTTTTCTGTTGTATCATTGGCTGTTATCTCAATCAAACAAGGGATGACTTGACTTTCACAAATACCAACAATGTTGACATCCGTAACATTAACAAATATAACACAGTTTCCTTTGTTAGAAAGGACATTTACTCCATTCACTTTCAACGTTGCCTTTATGTCAATGTTATCTTTAAAAAAAACAATGGAAGGGCGTATTATCCTATGCAAAATACTTTCCTTTATTTTACTGTGAAACCTATAATCATATTCAATATTGTTGTTCAACTCATTATCCATGACTACTTACGAAATAAAACACAAATAGTTTAAGTAGAATAAATAAAACGATATTTTGCTGAAATACAAATACACAAATGCCATTTCATGGACCTAGAAGCTTTCGTTTATTATTAATTACAAACAATATATATAATGATAAAGACTTTGGAAACTATTTTAAAAAAAAACTATTTTTTAAATATTGCATGTTTATTTAAATGACTACAAAACATAAAAAAATACAGAACGTTTCCAAAAAAACTATTAAAAAAATTACCAGGAGAAAGCCGCATGTATTTTTTTTAATACATTTTTACAGCAAACAGATTATATGTCCATTGTTCATGGTATATTAGAATATGGTTTATTTTAGTATATCCTGCGATTTAAATTCAGATCTCTGTTGAATATAAATCCTCGAATTTTTTTTTAAAAACAGGTTAGGATAACTTATAGGAACTGGAATCAATTTCATGATTGACATAGCTTATTATTACGATATCGATCAATCAGTTTCTTTAAGCAGCAATTTTTAATAAGATTTAATTAATATACGGTCCATTTCCATTTCACAGTTCACCTAACGAGGAGTGTTAATGCTATCCTTAGACGTTAACTTTAATAATTTTTAACACTACGAAAACATTCTTATCTTATCTATCCAGACACTCCTTCTATGCAGAAGATAATTGCGTCCACAGACCATGACAGATGATCTGTTGGATCAGAGTGATGCAGCGTTCACAGGCCATGGCTTTGTGGGTTCCATGCATTACCCAGCCGCCTAACTAGTGTTAGGTACCCATTCGCCTTCACATAGATTCGAACCCGTGAGCATCGGTACACCAGTCGAGCGCGCTGCCATTCGACCACCGCGACCCATTTCAAAAGAAAGAATTAGATAAAGAAGAAAGATATGAAAATTGACAGTTATACCAGATACAAACAGCCGAATCAATATGGAAAATGTATCTTTAATTTTCGTAAATGGGAATAGATTTGGATAATAAACAAAACTGTTTACAGGACGTTAATTTCAAAATTAAAATGTATTTAAAACATGTGGAAAAGTAATTTAAAATCTTAAAGGAAACGATAATAATATACCTACGTTGAAAAAAAGTGTACAATTAATATAAATCAATAGAACAAATTGACATTTTAAATAATTTCCTTCTCTCAATCTACAGTATAACTTAAAATTTACACTGAATCATTTGTTTTCAATCTTGGAAAATTAGTTTTTTTTTAATAATTACCTCAAAAACACACTCAAACAGAAACTCTTATACAATTATTCAATATAGATAGAAGTAGACTTTACGCTATATAATAAAAAAAAAGTTGTTTTTTTTTAATTCTTGCAAGATTTTATTTAACATTCAAGTGACCATTTATCAATTATTTTATTTTGGGCTTTTGTCAAGAGTGTCAAGGTTTTAGGGTAACATTTAAAGCGTTGTACAAATGAAGTCAGTTGAAAAACGAGTGTTTAAAATGTGAAAACATAACTATGATTTTCTCTTTTAAAAACAAAATTTACATTAAAATACATATAAATAAACACATCTATCAAATACACTAGAAAAGATACATTACATGTAACAGAGATAATTAATTTTGCAACAACCTAATATTTGTTAAAACTCTGAACCCTTATTTTTTTCCGCTTAATCTATTTTCATTTTGCCACGTTTATTGTCTTATCTAAACAGACGCTCCTTCTATACAGACGATAAATGCTCCCAAAGATCATGCCAGTCTGTTGACAAGTTATGCTCTCAGAAGGGGTTTGCTTTACGTTGGCCCGGGAGACGAGTAGGGTTGCGGAAGTGGCTGCAATCTGAAACCGACTAACCCCGGTGAAATCGCCAAAATATATGCACTGGAACCCCCCGGAAAACCGGAGGGATGGGCATGGCCTCATCGAGAGGCCTGGTGCTGGGTGTGGGATCAGGCCCATATCCAACAGTGCCCGGCTAGGAACGCCGAAGACAGGAAGACCCTCTGGCAAGTGAAGTGAAGCACACGGACCGTCCTCAATGGGTTGAAGATTTCTGCCTACCCCTCCTCTATTCTATGGTTCTTTTATCGGAAAATGCAGGTCCTGGAATGGACCTTCTAAGCCCCTTCTCGGCGGATGGTGGTTCGTCGGGACGGGTGGCTACCCCCCCTCTTAGAGGCATGGTGACGAACGACAGGACATGTCCAAGCGGTCAATCGGTAACTGGCCGTCCTTGTATGGGTGCGAAGGGCCATCCTGAACAAGCCCTGGTAGTTTTACAGTTGAATGTCTGTGGCATAAGGCAAAAGACATATGAAATAACCAAAATACTCCACGAACGAAAAGTGGATGTAGCAGTGTTCCAAGAAACGCTGCTTAAGGGAAAGCCGTTTCATATCACTGGTTACTCGCTATACCATTGCAAGTGTGACCGGCGATTTCGAGGTCTTGCCACATTGTCAGGAATGATTTAACGATGGAGCTGCTCGAAGTTAAGTGTTACAGCAACACTGATACCTTCACCGTGAGAGTTGTCAAAGGCGACGTTGGCTTTACAATCACAAACGTCTATAATACGCCCAGAAATCCAATCACGTTTCCAGTTGGGGAAGATGTCATTTTTGGAAGAACGATAATAGCAGGAGACTTTAACGCACAGTCTCCTGACTGGGGTTATGCCGAATGGAACGCGTCAGGCCGCTACATCGAGGATGTGTGTATTAATGCGAATCTCATCAGGCTGCAGAACGCAGACAGTGAACTGACACTACTGCACACGGGACACATCACGGAGTCCGCACCCAGATCTAACGCTTATATCCGCTGACCTATTTTCAAAGCATATACTGGAAGTTTTAAAGGAAGTAGGGAGCGACCATCTCCCAATCCTGATTGAATTTGTGCTTGGTGCAGGCAAACCTCGATTTGAACGAAGGCATTGTCAGTTCCGTAAGGCCGAGAGGTCGAGAGCGAGACCAAGCTTGATCAGCTGGATGTTGCTGGAGACAACATGGATGCAATCTACGGGCGATTTATTGACACAATCCCTGTGGTTGCGAGACGAACGATCCCAATGACAAACGGGAAACAGAAGTTCAGACCTTACTGGGATAAGAGTCTGGCAGAATTGGTGAAACAACGAGCAAAAGCACGGAAAAAGGCCGCTAGGCTGAAGACACACGAAGCTCGTAGGGCGTACAACAGACTGACGGCTGAAGTCCGTGACGCTGTCGACAAAGCAAAGAAGGCGAAATGGGTAAATACTTGCGAAAAACGTGACCTCGTAGACGGGAAAAAAATTGGTGGCTCATAGATGCACTATCTGGCGCGGGGAAAACAAAGAACTCCAACCCTTTGCACGAGCGCTAAACAAACACTTTGCCGAGGTAAACAAGAAATGCGCCAGGTCTGACTTTAGCCGAACAATCAACCGAATGCGCAGAGAGGGCTCAAGGAGACAAAGCATGGGCCCTCAACTAGAGGTTTTCGCGGCCCCCTTTACAATGACAGAGCTGCAAACCGCTCTTAACAAGTGTCAAGCTTGCAAAGCACCAGGGCCAGATAAAGTTCACAATGAAATGCTCAAACATCTGGGAAAGACATGCCAAATAAAACTATTGAGTTTCATAAATAGAACTTGGACAACAGGCATGCTGCCGAAGCTGTGGAAAAAGGCCACAATAACCCCAATTCCCAAAGAGGGGAAACCAGGCGAACACCCGTCCAGCTACCGGCTCATTTCTCTAACATCGTAAGTGGGGAAGGTAGCTGAACGGTTAGTGAACGCACGACTCTACTGGTTCCTCGAAAAGACAAAACGCATTCCAATGACTCAGGGTGAGTTCCGAAAGAGACGACACCCGATGGACCAGGCTCTCCATTTAATTCAGACGATTACAAAAGAACTCCAGTCGAGGAACCACACCGATGCGGTGTTCTTCGATCTGAAGCAGGCTTATGATAAGGTGTGGCGCGGAGGGCTACTTTATAAGTTGCAGCAGTTAGTTTTCACTGTAAACATGTACAGTTGGATAAAATCGTTCCTTACGGACAGAACGATAAAGACCCGAATGGGGGCGTCATTATCCAACGAGGCACGCCTAGAGGACGGACTCCCACAGAAGTCCACACTTAGTTGTTCATTGTTCTTAGCCTACTTCCACGACCTAAAAGGCATTCTGGGGTCGCAGAATGCCATGTTTGCTGACGATCTGGCTATTTGGAATTCAGGAAAAGACCTTACAACACTGCATAACCGGCTGCAGGAGGATATGAACCGAATCAAAGACTGCGCCAACCGATTGCGCCTAGTAGTCAATACGGAGAAAACGGTCCACTCCATTTTTACAAATGGACGGAATGCTCTGAAGCATGAAGTGGTGCTTTAGATATGAGGTTAAAGTTTGAATTGGGATGGGACACCAACGTACTTGGGAATCAAGTGTGACCAGAAAGTCCAACTACATAACCATGTACGTGAATTGTCCGCCAAAGCCACAGCTAAATGTCCCTGGTGAACAAACTGGCTAGCACTAGTTGGGGGCGGACGCAAGACTACTGAGAGCTCTCTATCTCGGTAGTGTGAGGGGTGCCATTGACAACAGCCTGCTGGTCCAGGCCTTTGCGAGCCGTACGGCTCTAGAGGGACTGGATTGAAGACAAAACCAAGCTCTACGTTTTGTATGCGGGGCGTTGCGTACGACACCCACAGCCGCTGTAGAAATTATGTCAAACGTTTAACCCCTAACAATAAGGCAAGAAAAAGCAATCATGACCACGGTAGAGCGATACCGTAGTTTTGAGCATGACGAACCCTGCTTCCATCTACAAGACCGATGGGTAAAAAGGACCCGACTCGAATAGTGTTCCCCCAGCTGTGCGGGGATTTGGAAGGAAAAGTCACGGTACCTGCAGAGGAGTATCTCTATGGCGATGCCCACTTGATGAGGCTCACATGCCATAAAATGAACTGTGTCCAAACGGCTCGACCCAAAAGAGAATGTACATTTACGACAAGTTATGCAGCGTTCACAGCTGTTTCTCTTACATTTGTTAGGTACCCATTTTGAGCTGGGTGAACTGAGGTATACCATCGGCCGCCGGAACCAATCCCTGCCCTCAACATGGATTCGAACCCGTAACCATCGGTACGCCAGTCAAACGCGAACGTCACTCGACTACAGTATTATGGGAAAAAAAGCTTTGTTTCCTCCACTATAGACGAAATAACATGATTTAAGTGTCACTGAAATATAATTTATAAAAAAAGCAAATATATTTGAACAAGCTTATGTCAGTAAAATATGTACGTATAAAAGCTACAACTGTTTCACTATCATAACGACATTGCATCAACGTATGCACTTTTTATTTTAAACAAATATTGTTTTTTGTATATTCGCTGCAATTTAAATTATACTGTTTTGTTTTTATTTTTTAAGAAATAAAATGTTCATATAGAAATTGAACATTATATAAAGGTTTATTCAATTAAAGAAAAATATTAAACTTTGACAAGTGATAACTTACCATAAACTTTAGGAATAAACAATTTTACACTATCTATCTGCTCTGACTGTGATGTAATGATCTTCCCGTACATTTCGGCATCACTGTCCTCTTTTGTAACTTTAAATGACAATGTAATTTCTACAAGGTATTGACCTTTACGTTTGCATTTACGCAGACCATTGTAACAGTCCTTTGTTAAATTGTAAGCGTGGTACTGAAAAATATATGTTTGAAAATTGTTTGAGGTAAATATTATGTTTTAAGTTATTATTAAAAAATATGGTAAAAAAGAACTAGCACAATATTAAATTTCGACCTTGAAAGATAATTTTTAAATAAAAATAATTTCTAAATTATACTAGATATGACCTAGGTAAATGTATAATATAAAAACAGGGTATTAGTAGGCCTGACAGGACGTAACACAACAGCGAACGTTTCGCCAAAGAGCCTCCCTCAGCGGACAAATAGTACACAAATGAAACGAATATAACGAAATAATAAAAACAATTAGCTGCAGTGAAATCCAAGTAGTCCAGTGGAGATAAAGTAAGGAGAGAAAAGTAAGAGCTTATATAGGAAAGGATAGGGTGGGTGTGGCCAATCAAACAGGTTGTCAGTGCAAACACAACGTTGATCCCAAGTGGTGTAAGAGTCCCATACTCATGGATTAGTCTATTCTCCAGACTGACCCAGCCGGGTGTGTTTGTACAATAAATCATGGCGATGACAGACATGTCATCGACGCCCATGTGGTCACGTCAATTGAAGTGTCAGGAGACATGACACTGTTTGTCTTCTTTAATGACATGTACATGCTCATACGACCTGCAGCGTAGCATAGTAGCATACGCCGCACACTTGCTCATAGTACGAAGCACGAAGAAATTAAAACAAAGCGATCGAACGTCAAGGGGGGATCAACGACGCATTGTTGGTCTCGAGATATCACACTCCGGTTGTTGTTACCGGCCCCCACCCATACCCTTCAGTGCCAGAACTTGCCAACCATAAACTGTGATTGGTATACCCCAGCGAAGGTCATTCGTCATGCTTATTTGCACACGATTTGTTCTTTGTCTAGTGATTTATATATATATATATATTTCTTTTAATGAATTGCATTTGGTTACAGGAGTTTAAAGAGGATCTAAAGATATTTCTCTTTATGTAAAATGTGTACATTGCTTAAACCATTTTTAACCGTAATTTGCCAACCATAAACTGTGATTGGTCTACCCCAGCGAAGGTCATTCGTCATGCTTATTTGCACACGATTTGTTCTTTGTCTAGTGAATTATATATATATATATATTTCTTTTAATGAATTGCATTTGGTTACAGGAGTTTAAAGAGGATCTAAAGATATTTCTCTTTATGTAAAATGTGTACATTGCTTAAACCATTTTTAACCGTAATTTGTTTATGTGCTGCCACAAGGAAACTAATTCTATAAAATTATATTTTTATTACAATCATTTCTACACATTATTTTTCACGTCCCAAAAACTTTGGAAAGTTCTAATAGCAGCTACATGTATTAAAAATAAAGCAGTGTAAACATTTTATTTGCAGATGATTCTGAGATAAAAAAATTAAGCTCTTATAAGCGTTGAAAAACTTTGTAGGTGAAAATTATGTTATTTTAATTGAGTTTCTCAGATAATGAGCGACGTGGCATGCTATAGAAGTGAAGACTCAGCCGTGTCCATTAATGGCAGATTTGAAAGAAGACTTTAGTATTGTAGATTATATACTTTTACTGTAAAAAAAAATTAATAAATCCGTGCGTGGAAAGGTATTGTCAAAATATTGGAGCTTATTATGAAATGGGATTAAACGGGGTGCGTGATACCATAAAATTAAGTAAATAAATCGAGCTAATCGATTAAAAACAAAATGTAATCCCTAGAAAATATCGATTCATATAGGGATTAAAACGAACGTGATACAATTTTGCAACGAATTCATATTGGAAAAGAATGTTAAAATAACTGATTCAAATTTGCAATGGAACAACATTGGGATGTTTGATTACATCGGGAAAAGATATAACACATCGAAAGGGATCACATTACGCAACATGATCACAATTGGTTAGGTATTTCCATAGATGTATGCAATCACAAACTTGGAAAGTGATTACATCACGTAGGGGATCCCATAGGGTAAAATGATAGTTCTGGGGTATAATATCCCAACACATTATAGAATCATGTCTGGAAAATTAAATTCAACAACCAGCGGAATCCGTTATGAAACGGATTTGTATTGGGGGAAGTAGAAAATGTGACACACACTACAGCCCCATTACATCGGTTATATTAGCTTTTCTATAAATATACTATACACACGGGTGGTTAGCGTGCTGGAAGAGAGTCACATAAACGTTTACATGGATCGATAAATAATTATTTAAATAATTAAAAATTTAAAAAACTTCGTAAATGGCATGATACATATTAAACAATTTATTAATACAGTTTATAATAAACACTCATTAATGTCATTATTTTTTATTTATGTTATATAAATATTGTTTTATAAATTTGCATTGGGATAGATGCAAGGATATTGAAAAAAAGTCAGTATTATACACCACTATGGCTATATTAAAGTACAATAGAATTAACTACTTAAACAAATTAGTTTGGATCCATGGTCCCCTGTAAATTGTTATGCAGATATTTTACAACAGATTTAAGTAACAAAATTTAGTTATTCATTTATCATACTCCTATCAAGTTCGTAATCATGGCTTTGTAATGCAAACCATAAATGAAATGTATGTTGATTTCAAATTAATCGTATTCTGCATTTTATTCTGTGATATTCTAGAAACGTATATGTTTTTTTTTCAAGAAAACTCCGTTATTTTTAAAACATATCATAAATGCATGACATTAAATAACCTTACCTGTGATATTTGTATGATTTTTAAAATATTTTTTATTTACTTCACTAAGATATTGTATACACTATTCTAGAATATTCTATTTTTTTAACGGAGATCTTGAAAAAAAAAGATATTGCCAGTAATATTTCTTTAATCCTATTTTAATGGGACAAGGACAATTGTTATTACTGGCGTTTTAAAGTTTTAACTTTAACAAACGTATTTTTCAGACAAAGATTATCATATACTCTTATTATCAACTTGATTTTGGTATGATCTAAAGTATTTAAAAAAAAATTATACTTCTTTGATTTAATTTCCTTTAGATAGCCGTACGTTTAAAGAAATGTTACTGGCACGACATTTCAATGCAATGTCCATACATCATTTTACTAACTGAAATTTAGAATAGGAAAGCTAACGGGTACGAATTGGTCCGTGCCGAACACCTTTAAAATCGAAAAAAATTGTAGTTATAGCTAGTGTATGTCTTTGGAATATGTTTTAAAAATAGTTAAGCATAAGAATTATTCGATTACACTTAATTTTAATTTGTTTGTGTGTGTGCTTGTGTGTGCGTGGGTGGTGAGGTAATATAATGAATGAACTGTAAGGAACATACATTTGTTGAATATATTACCTTTACATAAATGAAATTTAGATTAACAGTGAAAGTTCAAATGTGTGTTTATCAAAACTAGCCAGAATTTTCGGGCCGTTAATATTGTTGAAAAAAGCTTCCGCGTACCAGTTGAAATTTTTAACGGGTAACCGGATTACCCGTTAGAAACACTTCCAATTTTCGCCGTCATGCTCGCTAATACATGCACTTCTATGTGTATTATGGAAATGTAATGAATTGGTGATTTCAAAATTATTACACTAAAATACTTCTATAGTACAGTGGTGTAAAACAATAAGTAGAGGAGTGTTAAACTGATTATTTTTGTTGTTGTTGTTTTTTTTTGTTTTTTTTTGGTGTGGGGTTTTAAACAAAGCATGTCAAAGATGAGGTGCGGTAATCGTATGATGAGATGGCGGGTTATTTCTAGTTCATAGCTGACAACTGTTGTAATAAACCAAACTTGCCGGGACTTGCTCCTGCTGATTGTACCCAGCCCAAATAATTTATTTTTGTTTTAACAGTGATTTAAATTAAAAAAATTCTGGTGGGTATATGACTGGAGAACAGAAGGTATAAACGGGAGATTGTATAAAACAAAATTGGCTTGTCTCAATGTTGTCGGCATTTTTCCAAGAAAAAACCAACGTCATTTCTATTTCCCGCCCTTCTAAAATCTCGTCGTTGCGGTCTATTTTCTTTTATTGAATAATTCAAAGAACAACAACATGTTTGTGATAGTTGATTTTTGTTTTATGTTTTAAGAAAAGGGGTTATCAAAATACATTGAAGTTTGTCAGGACCATGTTTTATTTCAGTTGAAAGTTATTTCTTTTTAAGCGATTTTATGTTAAACGTATTTCACAGTATTTTTTTTTAAAACTAAGAGATTTAACTCGAAATGTGAAAACAGAAAAACCACAGTTGTGCAACTGTTGGTATGGACATTGCAGCAACATTTTCATGAGCACCCGTGTGCAATTGTACTACACGGGTAATTTCTCGGCATCAGGTACCCTTGTTCCCCGTGTAACCGTTAACAGGCAATCATATTTGTTAGGTACCTTCATACTATGACATGGAACAGGTCTGTAAGTGGAAATCATAAGAGAATCCTGAATTTCAATGTAATGGGAACTGGAATTTCTCTGGTTTAAGGATATAATGATTGGTAATTAACCAAGGAACATAATTTTGTGAGGAAATACGGTATCTTTCGGAGGACATAATTTTATATACTGTATAAGCATGCGTGCTTAAGTTTGAATTTGTTTCTGTGTGTAGTGTGTTTAATTTATTATAAATATTTAAATTATAAAAAGAGTAAATTTTCACGTGAGTTTACTTAATTGTTTCAAATTTGTAAAGATGTAATATTTCATTAATCAACCTATTTGTACCTTGAAACTATTTTAGTTAATTAATTTTATTCATACCAACAAATTTCAAAGCCAGAAATCACTAATAATTGCAAATTTTCTTTTTAAAATGTGTCGTGCTCAGTCTTTATAGATTATTAATTATAGCAAGAACAGCCTGACCATTCATTAGTCAAGAACCAAGGCTATAGATTTTAAAAACAAAATTAGCTATGAAACATATTTTAAAATTAGGCTACTGGAATGGCGAAAATATGAAAGAAAAACAAACACGTATTACACTTATACCTGATAACCAATGTTAATTTAATTACCAAATTTTATATTCAAAGTTGATTCATATGTATGAAATGTACCAAACGCCATTAAAAAGACATGCACTCGTTTCACATGCGTCTTTAAACAAACAGTTGCTCTTCAAAAGAATGCAATATATCATTTCTTCATTTTCCAAAATCAAATAATCGTTTGAGATGGCGGTATAATTTTACAAAATACAATGTCTTATGGTGAAACAGAATTTTGAAGAAAAAAAATGAATTTTATAAGTATACTAAAAAAATTCCTACACTTAAAGCGGAAAAGTAGCTTTTAGTTAGAATTGGAATATCGCGTACCACATATCTGGCAGATAGGACAAAAAAAAACAAAAAAAACTTTCAAACAGTTCAATATGACAACTACAGTTGGCGTCATACCTATGAAATAAGCACGTTCATCGGTGTCGGTTAGGGCGGGGAAGCCATCTACCAAATTTCGAGAAGGTTGGGCCATAAATAAGAAGGTTTACATAACGAACGGTGTTGACAATTAAGGCCGTTGAGCGTAGAATTTGGAAATTAACCTGTTTAATTTTAAACATCAGCCTGTCAATGCCTTACATATTTTAAATATGAGTCAACATTTTATGTATCAAGTTTTAACAAGAAACATCCATTGTATACTGAACCCGTTGCAGGAATGAACTCAACAACTTTTTTAAAAATTGTATGGCAATCAGGGACTTAAAATATGTATACATCTTACATAAGAAAAATACATTAAGAGCCCCGGGACCCAATCGGCGTAGGGTTGATATTTCAAAACACCTTTTAATTTTGATCTGGATCATGATGGATATACCTGTTTGTCAAAATAATTTGTAAAAGTCGTGTAAAATAAATTTGGTCTAAACTTTCGTTAAAGGCATCCGGGGAATATACAGCAAGATGTAAAGTTAAAAATGACACCAAAATTCAATCAATATCACGATGAAAATATGTGTTAATATGTGTCAAGGTCTTTTCAAATGTCATGGAAAATAAAGTTTTAAAAGTTTACCACCCAAAAAAGCGAATTAATTTTTTTTTACAGAAGTGCACATTTGGAGTTTAGTACCATTATTAAGTGTAAAAAATGGTAGGCGTATATACATTAGTATATTCCATTTTTTAAAATTTTTTAATTAGAATAAATATAAGAATATATAGAAAACATATAACTTACTCGAGGTTTTGGTTTAGACTTTATCTTTTTATATATTTGAACGATTTGCAATGTTGGATCTTTTGAGTAATCGACCTCAGCTTTATAAACAAGTGTATCACCCTGGATAAGACCGCATTAACATGTTAAATGTGTCTCTTCTTTGACTTCATACAACTTTATTTCTTGTCCGATTAAATCATCTAAAAATATTTTAGGTGAAACTAAAAGAAGTTATTGACCTACTATTCATAATAAAAAAGCTAAATATTTCTAACAAAAATGGTAAAATAATTTTTGAAGGGTAAAGCATATTGTAAAACTTAAAAACAGTGTTATGTTTCATTTCACGTTTAAATTAAAAATGGATGGATAGATGGATTGATATAAAGATATACATATATATAGATGGATGGATGGGTGGATGGGTGGGTGGGTGGGCGGTAGGATGGGTGGATGGATGGATGTATGGATGGATGTATGTATGTATGGATGGATGGATGGATGAATGGATGGATGGATGGATGGATGGATGGATGGATGGATGGATGGATGGATGGATGTATGGATGGATGGGTGGATGGATGGATGGATGTATGGATGGAGTGGATTGATGGAGTGGATGGATGGATGGATGGATGGATGGATCGATGGATGGATGGATGGATGGATAGATGGATGGATGGATGGATGTATGGATAGATAGATAGATATAAAGATATACATATCTTTTTTACTCACCAGACACAAATAAAATGTAAAGAATTGTGAAGATCAATATTCTGTATTCCATTTTTCTTTCTTTGATTAAATAGAAGCAATAAATAATAATTGATTCCAAAGCAACAACTTTATAAAAATGGTTTTTAAAAAGGTATATAGAATAAATTATTTTACGAATTCAACTTAGAGAAATTTAAATGTTATATCTTTCTTCATATTGTTCAAAATATTTATCTTGGAATTATCAAATTATACATATATAAAATGTTGTTTCCCATATATTTAACAAATATTCGCGATTTAAAAAAAAATAATAAATCTTGAAATGTGGAAAATACTAATATAAATTACTTTAATATAGAACTTTTAAACTTATTTTGAACGCTCAAGCAAACCATTAATTTTCGCTTTTATTTAACATTCATATTAGAATAAAATTAAATGAAAACAAGCGGGAGATCTCACTAGGGAATGTAGCAATAATTATTAATTTTTTTTTCAAATTAACAATGTATATGTAGTTAAATACATTTGCATTGATTTTTATAAATACATGTTCTAGTTTTTTTTAATGAATTGTAAACGATTATCTGATATATATATATATATAAATAAAAGTATGAATGCATGTCCTTTATTACTAAATAAACCATTCATCACCATGAAACTTCGGAAGATTGTTACGTACGCTCCCGTGATGGTAACGCGCTAATTTATTTTTCAAATCTAACATTCTTGGGGCTCCGGGGGCCCCGAAAGCTGTTTTGTTTGCTTTATAAAAAGTATTCTAAGCGTTAGCTACTAGGAACACCACTGAATATCAATTAAATTTTGTATATAAAAACTGGATAGCCCATATAAAAATAAGGTAGAGCACTTAACTCATTATGTCCATTGTTTCGGGGCCGGGGGAAAAATTGTCTTTTTTCTGAAACTGTTAAGATTGTATTCCCCATTCAATTATTTTATTGATTTCTAACATAAGTGTGTTTTTTAAAATAGTTTTTTTATAATCCCTTTTTACTGAGATCGTTGCAATGCACGTAGTGTCTGCTGGTATATTATATTTGAAAATATTATTTTGTACTCTTTTCTAACTGCACAATATCAATAACTAAAACAATTAAAAAAACGCATTGCTGAAATGTCTAAAATACTATAGCAATAATTACTCATATTAAAGAAGACAATGGTAGATAACAATAGGTTCAAGAACACAATGTAAATTAAAAAAGAAAGAAAAAAAACCAAATAGTGCAAATTCTTTACAGTTTAATTCAATAAAAGAAATTTAACTTACACAATTAAGTAGAGATGATATCACTTTTGAATTGTCATTATAACTGAAGAGTTATTTCAATTTTTCTTACAGGCGTAAATTGACTCAACAAGAAAATTATTTTCTTTAGTCCACAGTTGAAGATGGTAATTTAATGTTTATTATCCGATATGTGTGTTTTTATATCCTCTTAAAAAATAAATAATAAGCAAATATTTTTTAAAACATATTATAGTATCAGTCTTTACATTATAATGTGTCTGCAAATAAAATGAGTTTCCATTGAATCGAGGTGTTGTGCCAAGAGGGCAATATTCAGTTATTTGAAAATACGCGGGAGCTTGAGATGATAACAAAAATAACAGAAGTTAATAATTAGTTCATTGATATATAATTTATATAATTGAATTTTTTTAAAAGTAATATTTCAAGACCGATTAAAAAGGGGGAGGGGGGGGGGTTCTGTTTGGAAGAATTAACACTACTATCATTCTTTCCAAGATTTTATAAATTTATTTTTTGTATCAATATAAATAAATAAAGTTTTTAAAACAATATACTATACTATTTAACTTACGATAAATAAAATGTGTTGAAATACAACTAAAGCCACGATTTCGTTTCACAATGTAATGTAATAAATGTCATACAATTTTAACTACTTAGTAACACATACATTTTTGCCGAATTTGCACTAAAAATTGATTGCGTCATCTATTCTTGTCATTGTATGTTATCGAATATTTCTTTTTAAAGTAACACCACATACGTGATGACATCAGCTCAGTACGTTATGTGAGACCCACTGAATCATCCCGTACCGATGAATTACTCCACTCAGGCCAGTAGATATTTGTCTAGACGTTATTGTCGTGATCGTAAAGGGCCTGGTTAGCAGGATGTTTTTGTCAAATATGTCTATGTTGGGTATTATTTTTTTAAGTCATATTATAATTAGATATTTAAGATTAATATCTGTAGTTAGCATATTCCAGTTATGTTTAATCATTCACTAGTTTTAAGAAGATGTAGGTAGTTAAGTTATGTTGTATTATCATATTATTTAAGCCATTAGCAGTTATTGCTAGTTTATAGTAAGGATAAAGAAGATCCAACAATTGTGACAGTCAGTTTTGGCAAAAACAGCTGACAAGACTTTTGAGCCAACAGATCATTTAACAGAGGAGCGCGACCAGCAGTCTGGGATCATAAGACTTCAAAAATAATTAAAACCGCTAACCAGGTAAAAACGAAGCGAATGTCGTCTCATTACAGATGGAATCAACGGTGTGCGGATTGCAACTGGAAACATATTTACCTGTCCAAAGGGAAGCGGGGTTAATAGTTACCCTTAGATTTTATATAATACAATTTGTATTTGGCTATCTAATATTGTGTTGAACTAGATATCGTTGCAGTTATTTCTATATATACGTTTATGCATTTTGTTTAATTAAATAAAATCGTCTGTTGTGAGGCAGCGTTTTAAAAAAAAATTATTTATATCTCTATTAAATAGCACTCAACATTCTGGGTGGCCTGTTAGCAGGGTCCCATATAAAACGTAAAAATAACGATTTGAAATCAATATTCACATTTGGAAACAATAAGGAATCATATCTTTTGCCATCATTTCACATCATCGCATATTGCATTAAAACGTTACATATTTTTTAAAATATAAATATGTTTTTGAATTTTAAATAATTACGATGATTAGCCAGTCAAAATGAAATATTTGGCATCTTTCGCCCATGGGCAGTACTTTGGGAAGCCCTCAGCTAAGTTTAGTAATTTATTACACTGAATATTACATCGGGAATAACCTTACAGTCGAACCGCTGAGTTATATATAAGTTAAACGTCATTTAACTAAGCAGAACGCTTTTTGAGAAATTCCCGATTTGAACTTTCAAAGCTCGACTATAATAGGCCTGGTCATAATATGGCGGAGAGCTATTAATAGAAATATTGGGGCTATATTTATCTTTTGTAAGGACAGATTTCATAAAAATTTAATAAAAGATACGAATCAATATGTAAATTTAGGTATATTGAGAAGGCTGTATTTTGTCAGCTATTTGTTAATTCTTCGTTAATTGGAGAGCAAATTGGACTTGAAACAGGAAAAAAGTTTCGTAATTTTACTATGCTAACAATTTTGAGAACATAGTGATTCGACTGTATTTATGCTTCAAAGCATTGTTCCGCTAAAATGTAATCTAAAAATAGAACATTACTGGTTGAGCTAAATGGCTGGTTCTGCAATGAAGATTAGAAATTTGATATGAGATTCACTCTTATTGCTATATTTTATGTTGAAAAAAAATAATTTTTTGCTCACTTTAAATGTGAGATTTAATTTAATAATTTTTCATCTTAAGAGACTGCTGCATTTTAAAATATGAAATCTAAGGTGTTTTGTTTATGTTACATACATTTTCAGAGTTGCCCTGTGGCAACTTGCTAGACAAAAAGAAACATCTTGTCTTAATTAGATATGGTTAATCAATTGAATTTATGAAAATTGTAGTTAATTTGGGAACTGTTATATGTGACAAAATCTAAATATCTCATAATCCTTTGTGTTCACTTTATTTTGCTGAATATCCTAGCAGGCTTTAACATAGAAAACTCAGCATAATAAGTTTGTAGTCTTTGGGCTAAATAAAACATCTAAAATGTTTTGATAATGAGGTAGAATTTGATTAAATTTTTAATAGGCTTCCAATAGTTTGTTGTACTATCTGCTAGATTCACCAGTTTGTTCAGGTTGCCATAAATAGCAGTGACAGTAACTCAAACAAATAACTAAGTGTTAAATAATAAATTGCTTTCTACGTGATTTCATGGAAGCAAAACGATTTATCGTTGATTCAAAGTCAAAGTTCTCAGCTAGATCAAGTTTGATTGAAATTCATGCCAATCCAGACAGACGTTCGTTTGTCATTGTTGAGCGCAAATAATTTTTGATGAGTTTCAATCGACTGAAACTTCTTTCAGTAATAACACTGCTAACAGGAAGAGTCAAATAAATTTTATAGAGTATTGACAATTTCGGGAGACCTGATGCTATTTATTTTTCGGTCAAGAATGGCTGAACCTTTTTAAGTTGTAGTTCACTTGATAGTAGCGGATGAATTGTTGCATAAAAATCTTTGAAGGTATCTTTCCTGATTGCTTCTTCAAGGTTAATGTCGTGTTTGTAAATTTTGCATAAGCTTCGAAAAGAATCTTTATTTAATATTCTTCCGACATTTGGGATGGATCAATACAATAGAAATAAGTAACTGTGCCCCAAAAGTCATTAAATCGATTATCTATTTGTATTTAAAGTGTATCCATGATAGTGAAGTACGTTTCAGATTTAAAGCGTGTGGTTGGATCATCAGCCATTTTGTCTCTGCTAAGTTCGCCTGCCATGCTTTTATATTAACTCGTGGTGTCTGGTTGATTGTTTGCTTGTCGAAAAAAAACTTTGGATCTATTTTAACCCACTTTCTCGTAAGCTAGCGAGCTGAAATTTTGCAGACAGACTCGTGCCGATGATAAAAACGATGTATCAAAATTTCAAATTGATCGCATTTACTGTATTTAAATTATTGAATTTTTTGTTTATTATATTTATCTCTATGTATCATGATAAATTTTTGAGATAGAGTGTCACGGTGCGTATTATATTGACTAGCCTTTCCTGTCGCGCAATATGGTGCGTATTTTATTGACAATACTTTTTATAAACATATTCCTGATCGGTGCGCATTATATTAAACATGTTTTTCGACACAACTACAACTTTGTATTTTTGGATGGTCTTGCGCTGCGTATAATAAAGAACATTCTTTTAGTTACGTCTCGTACATAAAGGATTTATAGTCAAAAACGTGGTTTTTTATTATTTTTTTTAAAAATTAAATCCTCGTGGTGTCTGGTTGATTGCTTGCTTGTTTGCTTTTTTGTCGAAAAAACTTTGGATCAATTTTTAACCCACTTCCTCATAAGCTAGCGTGCTTAAATTGTGCAGCCAGACTCATGCCGATGATAAAAACGATGTATTAAAATTTCAGATCGATCGCATGTACTGTAATTAAATTATTGAACTTTTAGATTATTTTATTGCAATTCACTTTTGTTTAGATTCTGATTTAACATTTAGTTTTGAGCCATTTTCGTTAATAAATGATTTGACATCTACATTCAGAATTTCAAAAGCTTCATCGCTTCTCATTTCAACAAACTTATTTCTTCAAACATCGATCAATTGTTTTGCAAAAGCGTTGCAAGTAGTTTGATAGCATTAAAGATAATTTTTGTAAAAATAGCATCAGAAAAACAAAATAATATTTTGTTATTAAAACAGATAGTCCCATAGCTTCTGCTCTGACACTTCCTTTATATTCTGTTGATTTCCCTGAATCAAGTGTGGCTAGAATAGCAGAGAATGATCCAACAACTGCATGAACTGCATGCTTACGGCTTGCACATCTTGTATCAGAAAGTCGTTTCAGAGTATCTACTGTTGATTCATATTGAGATTTCTGATGTTCTTTAAGAGTATGTAGACGTTGTAAACTAGACGTAAGGAATGCATACAACTTTAAATCTGTGCTAAAAAACCACTGCACATCACTGTTTACAGACTTTGCTTCGATAGTAATCAAATTCAAAACATGAGCACAACAATTGGGTGAAAGTTGCTTTATCTGAGTTTGAAGGTCACTCTTAATTTCTGAGTATGCCTGTCCTCGACAGAGTGTAAAATCAATGGTTCGCTTTTTTAGTTCAGTTACAATCTTCTCAGCAAATGCGGCAGCATTTTTAATTTTTTATTTATTTTGTTTTAGTCCCATAAACGGTGGTCGTAGGGGGTCCTAATGTTTCCATTAGAACCTACTAGGGGGGTGCTTGGTAGACATTGGTGGGCGCCCCATCTCCCTTCCAGGTCAGTGGAGGACTTTCTTAGCGTTTGTCATTCCATTTTTATTGTGGCTTTAACGTGGGATAGATCCCACGCCCCTCAGCTTGTGGGGCGAGCGCACTATTCACTATCCAGCCGCTGTTTACCAAAGCATAAAAGCATATAAATCTTTCCACAACATGTCCTGATTTTAAAAATTAACGTAAAGAAACTGACATCTGATCAATTCTAGATATATCAATGGTTGAATCAATAATTTAAGAAAAGAATTGTGCAGACTTAACTTAATTATCAATTGTCGCCGATAATTCAGATGCGAGTGATTGATTTAAACCAGATATTACAGTTTCGTCATTTTAAATACGATATTTAGCAAGCAGCTTGGTGTTGATTAGAAGTTTCGTCTTTAGCAATCTTTTTTTCTGCTCTTGTGGCACCTTTTTAGTGTTAATCGAGGGCGTCTTTAGGGGGCGCCATTTCAGACCCAACAGGGGCGCGGGGGGGGGGCAGGCCGCCCCCCTGCCCTATAGCTAAATCCGCCACTGCTTCTTGGGCCCCGCACTCCTCAGGGCCCCACGCTTTAACTAAACATATTTATTGGTTTTTTTATACAATTTTACAACGTTTACGAAATACATGTACTTTAAAAATTTTTATCAAGAACACTTAATATTTATTGTGTATGGAAACAATAATTTTAAAAAATAGCGTAATAATATAATAAATATTATAATAACAAAAAAATATAATTCAAAAAAATTATTGTCCTACAGCCTTTTAGTAAGCATTTAGAAGAAAAAAAATGAAGAAAAAGATTTTCCAGCAGCTAGCGAAAGACCTACAATTTCTACAACATACTGCAAACGACTTATATATAAAAGATTTATAGTAAAAAAAAATACTACTGTCTATTACAATCTGCTGCTAAATTTCAGCTCGATTTGACCATGGGAAAAGGGTTATAAAAACATGCTTAATATAATGCACAACGCGCAACAGACTAGAATTAACATTTACAGATCGGGAATATATTTTTTTAAACTTTTCACATCTCTAAGGATCATTTACAAGAACGAAAAGAAATAAAGAAATAAAAATATATATCGACACAACAATTGAAGCCCTTTTGATAAAAAATTTTTTTAAATAACATTAATTTTAAATATGATCTACGCTAAATTTTGTGTATTGCTTTATCGTAACTTTTGACGACGTCCTATCAAATAATGATAAACCCGTTGTGATCATATCGAGGAATAATGACCAGGTCCTTTAAATGTCGTATTCGATCTTAAAACTGGTGTAACCAGATCTATAATTGCTTAATTACTTATAAATAGCTTATGTGCACAAAGATTACATTACATGTTTCTTTGTTTTTGTTATAAGGATATTAATGTTTAAATTGAGTGCATTTTAAATACACGTGTTACTATTTCTATGTGAAGTGCTGAAAACCAGACTGCTTGCTGATGTACTGAACTATATACATTGAAATAAGTATTCTTTTAGGCCTTTCAGGGCATTACCATTTAAACCTTATACTGTTCATTTCTATGAAACCTTTATATTGCAAGAACTCGTTTAATTTAGTTTCTTATCGGGTAAGCGATTTTTTTTTAAAATTCAATAATGTAATGGCTTGATTTCACTTCATGTTTATAACATTGACAATAAAGATATCTTGAAACGCAATGTTGGCTATTTTTATTAAAATACATTAAACAATCTATTAACAAGAGGGATGAGTGTTCGCATTAAAATGTTAGTTTAAAATTATGACTACAATTAACAATTTTAAATGGTAATTTATCCCCATAACAGCAACTCTATTTATATATCTAGACAATTTAAACGGTGATGAATGTGATTATATATATATATATATTTATATAATACTCAAAAAGTATGAAAAAATATTATTTTAAATTTGTCCAATAAATCCAATAGTATATGTGTATCTAATTCATTAACATTGAAATGACTACTGTATATTATCTGTTCAACCTACATTTGTCACGAATGAAATTATCAAACTTAAGCTTACAGCTACATTAATTTAGTTATTAACAGCACATATTAATCTGTACAATGAATGCTATGTTTCTATTGGTAGCATTTAATTTTATTTACAGAGTTGCATTATAGTTGGAATGTCTTTGTTATACTATTCAATTCATATTTCCAATATGTCGTAACAAAAAACATAGATAAAATATAATTATTATATACATAGTTATGACTTAAGTAGGGTCATATGTTATGTATGCTTAAATAACCCCATGAAAGGGGTATTTAAAAGGCACAAAAACTCATTAAATTGTCAATATTGATTTTTTTAAAACAAACGTGCACATAACTTACCATTACGTATAAATGGTGAATATCTGTAACGTTCGTGTCTCTTTATGAATGGTTGGGGTAGTTTATTTTCTTTAAGTATCGATTTTAAGCAAAGAAAGAATTAATTTTAAAAACCATGACTATGACAGATGACTAGCAAGAAATAAAAACAGCATACCGATTCCTATAGTATAATATGTTCATTATAAAATGTCGCACTTCAATGAATAAGCCAAGTATTAATAGCAGCACTATCAACACAAGCACATCTTGAGAGCTACACACTTACGTGTTATCTGCACTATCAGTCCAAACACGCTTCAAAAAATAACACCCTTGTGCATAAATAAACCCACGGCCCAGCTGACAACACAACGTGACTTCTTACTTTTACTCAGTAATTGGCTGTAAAATTATACCAGTTTAATTTTTTTTTAATTTGAATTATTTGTATGTAAAAAAAAACAAACTAAAATATGTCATAAAATTATACAATTTATTTTAGGTTATAAGGAGATTGTGAAATCGTTCGTAATAATTAATTAAAGTGATAATTTTGTTTTAGGTTAACTACAATCACGCACATGAAGTTCGTTCGATAGACTTAGACAAACTTAAATGAAAAGGAATGTAAACGAATTAGTTTATTTTATTTTTTTAAAAATTGACATGTATACATATCTTCAATTTAAAAAAAAAGCATGGTTACAAAAAGACAATGACAACAACGTAGCACATTTTTAGACGTATTTTTTTTATTTTCTCCGATAATTTAAAACAAATATTGATATTTATAAAAAATGAACGTGTAATTTTAAGTTGATTTTTATTGTCCCCCACCCCCCACCCCAAGCAACGAATCTAAATTTATCGAAGGTAACGTATTTGAATTGAAAGATAACCAAGGGTACTAGACTGAAATGACTTGCAAACCATTATGAGTGTCACACATCTATTTTAATGTGTGTTAGTAGGCCTTATCAAGTAATAACATCTCTCGTACAATGATTCATCAAAACACTTACTGTTTATAAAATGAACTTTAATCCTGGAATGTACGATGATAAAGCGAACCAATATGTACAAGAAATAATTTAAAGTTTCACATGGTGGAGACACAAACTAATACATTCAGTCATCTTTCTCCCTCGAACCTTTCTCCCACGCATTCGGCACGTCATATTTTTCTCTGCTCCCAATCCCATTATTCAAACGTGACATTCACCCTAATCCTTCAAAAAATGTTTTTACTTAAAACATTGTTGGTCTCAATACAACAAAAATAATATACATTTAAATATTCATCATCGATGGACAATCACTGCTTTTCAAACTATTCCAAAATAAAAAAAATAAAAAATCTACATGACTTCAACAGTATTTTGGTACTGAAAAGAATGAAACTGAAATTTTAACACACCTGTAATTAAAATAACTTTAAACATTCATAATACATAAAATTATATATATAATCAAATATAATTCAAATAGTGCTTCTTTTCATTTCTTTTGCAAATACTAATACTGATACAGTTTCTGCTTTCCGTTTTAGTTAATTTACAGAATGTTCGTATTTATTATCATTCTACTTAGTATGTCTGCAACAACGTGTCCTTTCCTTTAACAGGTTTAATGTTAAATTTTTAGTCTGCTAAAAACATAGCCCATCGATTGATTTTTGCGTTGCTTATTTTCTTTTTGTTGAATGACACAAGTGGTTTGTAGTCTGTCAGTAGAGTGAATGTTCTACCTAGCAGGTATTTTTGCAGTTTTAGTAGAACCCACACTATGGCCTAACATGCTCTCTCTATAGTGATGTAGTTACGTTCTGTTTTTGTTAAATTCCTGCTAAGATACAGTATTGGATGAAGAATACCATCATGTTCTTGCATAAGGCAAGCTCTTAATGCAACAGATGATGCATCAGTTGAAACTATGACAGGTTTTCCCATTGGGGTGTAGCTAGGATAGGTTTCTTCCTAAATGCTTGCTTAATGTTTTCCAATGCGTTGAGGTAATCTCCTGAAAACTGAAATTTTGGAACATATGTGTGTTTTGTAATTTCTGTAAGTGGGTGAACAATTTCTGCATAGTTTGCAATGAATGGTCTATACAAGTTGCATAGTCTCAGCAGAGCTAAACTTGTTTCTTTGTTTTTTGGATTGACAAGTTTAAGATCTTATTTTCGTTATCTGCAGTGGGAGTGACTATACCTCCCCCTATTCTGTATCCCAGAAAATCAATATATTTCTTTCCAATGTTTATATTTTCAGGTGAGATTGTAACATTATGTTTCTTGAGTCTATCTAGTACAGCTTCAAGTGTGTGGATGTGCGTTTCCCAATCTTTAGTGTGAATACACATATCATCTACGTAATGTACCGAATTTGGAATGCCTCGCAACTTCACTTTCATAAATCTGCTAAAAGTGGCTGTACTGTTGACTAATCCAAGTGGCATTACTAACCATCCATATGCTTATATCATAGCTAAAAATGCTTTATATTTGACAGAAGTAGGATCCATATTTATCTGCAAAAACCTCTGTTCAAGTCAAATGTAGTAAATATTTTGGAATTAACAATTCTGTCTACTATGTTTCTTGAGTCTCTAATAGGTTCATGGTCCAATTTTGTTATCTTATTCAATAGTCTGTAATCGTAACATAGTCGAATCGTTCCATTCTTCTTTTTGACTATGTCAGTTGTTGAGGTACAGTTAGCTTCAACTGCTTTTCTTATTTTATTTTCGTTAAGTAGGTAATCTATTTCCTGTTTTAATGTGTCTCTATATGCCATAGGAATAAGGTATACTTTGGTCTTGAAAAGTTCATGTTCTAGCAGCTGTATCTTATGAGTAACAGTTTTTGTCTTTCGTGTTTCTTTTGTGATGACATCTTTGTATTTTTGAAAAATCTTCATCACTCTATCTTTTATAATTTCTGGTATATCAGATGACATGTTTTCTATGTTGGGGCTTTTATTTTTCATTGCACCCATATCATTGGCTTCATTCTCGTTGCTGATGATATTTACTATTTGTCTTTCTTTTTTATTGTCACCATATGTTCTTAGTTTACCAATGTGCAGTTTTTTCACATGTACTTTTATATTAATATTATAAGTCACATCACTAAGTTTTTCTTCAATCTTGCAGGGACCTTATCATGTGTTTTCATTGTTTGCGTTTTAAAAATACTAATATATGTTCTTCTTGCTAAAATGTTCTTAATTGCCTGTTTTTATTTTTGATTACTCTGTATTTTGTAGTTTGCTTGATTATTCTTTGTTTTGCTGTTTCAATACTGTACAATATTTTATCTCTAGTTTCTGACATTAACTGATATCTGTCGTGTATGGCATCTTGTTTGCTTATGAGTCTTTCTTTGAAAATGTTATGAGCATGATTTTGTATATGATTATGAAAACATAAACATGGTAGTCGACCGTTTTTTCATTCCGCTTTACTTTTTCTTGAAATATTTACTGAAACATCTGTTTCTTTAATTTGTAAGACTGTTAATATGTGAATGCAAACTTAAAGTACTTTTTAAAAACCAAGTTAATTTAAATACAACAATTTTTTAAAAAGCATTAATACGATAAGTAAAACACATTTCAATAATAACATAAATACGGATATAAAATGATACATAAATATATTTCAATAACTAAAAAAATTGTATTTCAAATTTAAAGACAAAACAACAATGAAAATTACCTTCTAAATTACTAAAAATTCATGATAAAGTGTAATTAACTGTGCACATTTCATTTTTCACAAAATATAATTGTTTAATTTTGTTTAAAGCTTACATTAATTTACATATTTAACTAAACATTTCAGTTATATTTATTTTGTGTTGAAACAAAGATAAAATCGTAAAATGAAATTGTAAAATATGTCCTTATAACATGTTTAATGCGTTAGTAACAATTTCAGTTTCAAAGTTAAATCGATTTATAATGTCATTTAATTTGTGTCTATTTTTTCATATTCATGTGTAATTAGATACATTTAAAGAATTCTGATTATGCAGGCTGAATTTACAATCAACTTCGTTGTCAACAATTTCATAGTCAGAGATTACTGTTTCAAGTTCAGTTTCACATGCAAAGTCTTGGGTCTGGGTAGTATTCTTGCTTGCTATACCTCCATCTCTCGCATCTTTTTCAATAGATTGATAGGAACTACTTGTAGGTAGTATATATCCATCATTTATTTCATCGTAGGAATTATGTGAGTTTTCGGTGTCTTTACACACTGCACAGGTTTCTGTGGGGGGAGGGAGACGTCTTATATAATTAAAGGCTATGTCCTGTCCGTTCTGTCATGTCATCGATAGCGATTTGTCCTTCAAGCACATATGACTCCTACAGCCAATCATATGGAACACGTTAACCCGGACGTCAAAACTATTTATTTTTGGTGAAGTATTTCTTCCAAGATTTTATTTTGAGTTATGCGTGTTTTGTGATTTATATTCAAAAGCTCTGTTTTTACGAGTTATATATTTTAACTATAATGAATAGTATTTTTGACGTGATGCACATGTATTCTGGTCGAAACGGCTGTTGGAGGGTAGTTACTAAATGCCATCGAACGGCGACGTAAGGTCCTTGGACGGGCTTTGTTGCTCGTTAAGAATAAGAAACTATTATGACGGCAGAGAAATATTATTACATTTTTTTCCTCTAAAAATAAGATTATAACTTTCCCAGAAGATTAGATTAATTAAAAACTGATCATGCCTAAGAAATATATATATATATATATATTCGAATTGTGTTTACTTACTTCTGAAACATCATAAAATGAATAGAGAACAAATATGATAAAATATGTTAAAATAGTTTTTATATGGTATAATTTAGATTTGAATGTAAGGTAATTCTTTTTTTTTAAAATAATACGAAAGCAAAGATAATACACGATTTAATGCAATGTATTAAATCTAATAATGACAGGCTAGACAAATTCCAAAATATATGCAGTTCATAAGGGATCGAAAAGTCCAACAAATCTTAGGAAAACATACATATTTTTTACTCAATTTTCTATCAATTACATTTTAATTATATATTAGAATGTCATTTACGAACTCACAGGTTAATACATACTGCAGTAACACGTTGGAATGCTATTTAAACGATTGCTAAACAAATTAAATAAAGACAGTTGCGTGCGTATTATATTTGCACCGAATAGGCTTTGCCATTTATAAAACTGGTAAACGTTATAGGTCAATGAGTAATGTCTATTTTTATATTAAATTTTAGTGGAAAAATGTTTTGAAGCATAAAAACAGTCAAACTAAAATGTTCTCAAAATTGTTAGCAAAGTAAAATTACTAAACTGTGTTTGCTTTTT
>CALYLW010000195.1:1244102-1374102 GCA_944989445.1 Ampullaceana balthica | reverse complement strand
TATATATATATATTCATGCCTGCATTTCATAGGCATTCATTACTAAATGAAAAGTTATTATTTTACTTGATTATATTTTAAAATGGAAACATACCTATTATTTTTGGGGAGTACGTGGAAGATAAATTAAACTTTTTAAAACTTTCTAATTTAAGCGCTGTACAGATAAATGCTGAAAGAGAAAAAAAAGTCAGAATTATCAATTACAGCTCGAATAAAATTAAAGTACTTAATACGATAAATGATGCAGAACACACACATTCATGTAAACACAAACATAATTTCTCACATATAAATATGATCGTATGCAATTCGTAATTAAAAGCAAAAACTTCTCTCTTTAACTTTTTCTTTTATAACTCTTCTTTTCAACATTAAATAACTTTCTCTCTCATTCACTGTCATTGAAGAATTTAAATGACTAGTTATAGAGAAAATACTTATACATTTAACTACTATTCATTTTAATTAAATTATAATTTTCAAGACGGAAGGCCTCGAATTTTTAATTTTGAAGTTTTTAAGAGGGGTAACAAATATCATTCAATCAAATTAGCGAATATATTTTTAAAAAACAATACAATATGTGTATACATTTTTATTTTGAATGAAATGTTCACACATATTCTTTTTGGCATCATTTCAGGAAAATTTAACGGTATATTAAATCACGGGAAAGTGACATATTCCCAATAAGATTATCTTCATACATTTTTTTTAAAAAGTTGTACACGAATGTAGAAAAATTTTAATCCTATTTATGAATAAATGATTTATTATGTGACTTTATTTTCCTCGCAAATTTCACTTTCAAAATATTATGATATGTTTTGTTAGACACACATGAGTCTTGATAAACAAACGCATGTACTGCCTTCCAGATGATATGCTAAGTTAGGTTATTTAGGAGTTTTTGAAATGATTATCTCAAATGTATATAGTACATAAGTCACTTTTATTGGAACTTCGCTCTACCATGGTCTATTCAAGGTCTTGCATTTTAATAATAGTTATAAATGTTTATCGTTTGTTGGTTTTTCCTGGTTTGTTTAGACTACTAATTCCACGATGGACTTCGAGGCAGAAATAAGCAGATTTTTATTTTTTTATTTAAAAAATATATAAATACATCATTTAAAAAAATAGTATTTCAACCATTCGACTGGATCAATTTTCAATAATAAAAAAAATAAACTGCTTGACTTTTTTCACTCTGTTATAATTTTCGTAACGTTAGATTTTATTGTTGGTGGTGGAATTGTGTGTCAAATATAAGAGTAAGCGGAAGTGATGTTGATATATTACGGAATATCTATATTTGTTTTTCAAGTCAGCCCATTAGCGTTTAATTTTTTTTTCTCAAATTATTACATTGTATATTATTAAATTACATTAATCAAATCGTAGAAAAGACATTAATAATCTGACTACACAATATAAAAATATAAAATTAGCAAATATGTTTACTAACAGTTGTTATTTTTCCTACTGCCTTTAAATCTAAGGATATTTGATCCATTACTGATTTCAAAGAATTCGCCAGATTTATACTTCAACCAGCGTGGAGGAAAGTGGAATATATTTATTTCAGATACATTACAAAGACATGTTAGCTCTGTGTCTTCATTAGCAACTTCAGGACAGTCATTGAATTCCACGCTTGGATTGTCTGCATACAAATATATACACAGTTCATTAGAAAGATTAATAATTTTAAAAATGCGTTCAGCAATAAACGTTGTAGTGTATTTTAATGGATGTATTTCTATGAAAAAAAATGTTTTAATCGAGATGAAGAGTGATTTCAACTTTATTTTGTTTGCAATAAATTTATCATTTGTGTATGGGTGATTAATAGATGAATCATTTCATTACATTTGCGTATTAGGCAATATTTTTCTTGTCACTATTTGATAGTGAGTTTAGTAATGATTTAAATATTGAAATTTCGAGACAATACCTATTTTCTAAAGTTTTACCAGAATATAAATAAATATTTTGAATAATAGTAAAAATTTATGGATATGATGCAGCAATACTTTGCAGAAACCTTCATATTACGACATGGAACGCGATTAGACTAGAAAACATGAGAGAAACCGAAATTGGATGCTATTTAGAATATTATCATATTTAACTGTATTCTAAAAGGGTGGGTTACCCACTAGGGAAAATCATTTAGTTAACAGACGAGGTCATATCTGTTAAATGTATTCAAACCGAAAGACAGATGAATAAAAAAAAATTAAAACAAGAAAGAAAAAAAAAGAAAAATAAAGAAAATGTATGACTTTAAGCTTTGCTTTTAAACTAAATCATACAATCTGTAAATTCAATCAATTTTTTTAAAATAAAGGGGGAAACGGGATTAACTTTCAGTTAATAGAAAAATTATATTATGTTTAAAGTTGATATTCATTAATATATTTTCAACCTCACTGCAATACTTGTGGACATGTTTTTTTAAAATCATGTTTTCAGATTAGTTAGTTAACTTTAACAAAACGAATATCTAAGTACTACACACAAACTAATTTCAAACTTTGATAGCACCAAAATCAACCGCTCTCTCTCTATCTCTCTATCTATATATCTATCTCTATCTCCCTCCATCTCTCTCTCTCTCTGCTTTTCATTCGTCCTAGTTTTTAATTGGCTAAGTTATTTGGATGTTACATCCAAATTTAATCAAAACATGTGTGTGTATATTATTGTAATTTACGCTTCCTCGACAGTCAGTACTTCTAGGGTTTAAAATACTTAATAATACGTTGATTGAGAGCATTTAGTTTGACAAAAAAATAAGGTGGACAAATGGAAAGTGACAAATATGAAAATTCCTACCTGAAATTATGCCAATCTTTTTTGTAAAACCAAAGTTAACGTCAGTCTCGTCCTTTCCTGTAACACTGGGGTAGATGGTGACCCAAACTTCCTTGTAGACAGAACTTATCAATGATTTTGACAACAAAAAGACACAGTTTGTGGTGAAATATGATGGAGTAGTTGATATTTGGTTGTTGTTGTACTTTGAATCTAAAGCTGTAACAATTTTTTTCTTCTGTAAATGCATATATGTCAAAGAAAATGAAAAATATAACAACAATGTTTTAAATGATAAAAGTAGCTTGTGTGCACCGTAGTGTCGTTAAATATTGTAGTTACGATAGGAGTGTTTAACATTAAATCATTGAAAATTATATGCGTGTTACTATTTTTATTTTGAAGTGATGTGAGCCCAGATGCTACCGGGTCTAGGGCACTATGTAGGTTATCCCAATTTTAATCATATTACTTGTTTATATAATTATTATTTATATATCATTTTTATAGTTATTATTTAAGATATCATTATATCGTCGTAAAGTTGCGTGACATTATTTACCTTGCTATACGTTATGAAATACACTTGACATCTTCCTTCAGGATATAGCTTAGCCATCCAACAATTTACATGAATTCCATCGTTAATCAATTGCTTAACACATTCAATCATTCTTGTTAGCACTGTAACATTTAAAAAGAAAACGATTTAAATATACGTAAAAACAAAGCAACACCCACCATCCCTCACCCGATCAAAACATACTTTTTTAGAAAATGTATTAATTTTATTAAGTATTTTATTATTATAATTTGTCATGTTTTACTTTTAATTTATCTATTGAAATGCGTTATGCTATATACTATACTTACAATATACTTGAACTGTACAATTACTCGCAATATCACCGTCGTAAACAATATACCAATTGTTTCCGGTATTCCCATTATCTGGCCTGGACACATTAAGAACATTTACTTCCAGCCTTAAGTCAGAGATATCTAAGTTAGAACTATTGGTAGATATATCAGGACCTATTTTAACGCTAAAAAGCCGGGGAAAATAGTCTTCACAGTTTTTCTCAATGTTTATATCAATAGTACATTTAGCTACACCGATGTTTTCTTTATAAACCTCATATTCACTGCTTACGCTGTCATTTTTAAACATTCCTCTAAAAACCAAAGAAATACATTTTCCTTCCTCTGCAACAGGGCAGCTTGAGATCATGGAATAGGATTCTGCAACAGAGATTTAAATATAATTTTATTGTATTTATTTCTCATTAATTCATTAACTTTTAGTCGCAATAAACCTATAACTTTCTAGGCTTTGTATAAGACTCAAAAAATATACATCTACCACATGTTTCATGTTACTATAGATATAAGGAATGATACATACAGTATACGCGTAATGTAGTATTATATTTTAACATTTTCATTTTTTTAAAAGTTTATAAAATATTTTAAAATGTCAACTTGCCTATGTAATTTATAAACAAAGCTAATGCAAATAGAGTTACAAATGGTTGTAAACGTTCCATTTCGCTTTGTGACATAAAATTAACTTTCAACTAACATACGTTGTTCAAATACATTTTTAAGTATAGTTAAACACATTAGATAGACTGATCTAAAGATTAAAATTTGTTCCGGGGCAATACATTAATAAACCACTTGATTTGTAATGAATAGAATGAGATTCAAGTAGGCGATGTCTTACTCATCAAACACATTAATAAATAAATAGTTTCAGTTGTATCCAGAGGCGTAACGAAGTTTTTGGCGCCCTTGGCTAATTTATTTTTGGTGCCCTTGATACATTTGTTAGAAAAAAATAATTGAATTTCTCTTATTTTATTTATGACAATAATTACGTATTCTGACGTTGACAGTCACACAGCCTGAATATAAAAAATGCATAAGACAGGAACAATACTAATTTGCAGTTTATTATTTACTAAATAATATCAAATTAATGTTGGATAAAACGGGATATTGTTGAGTTAATAAAGAATACAGCAAAACTTGAAGTAGCGTGCCAATGTGTCATACTCATTATCTCATACATAACGATAGAAACTCACAATTAAATGTAAATTTAAGTAACACTCCACCGAATACAGCTAAGCACTTCCGTTAGCTGGCGAATTTGCGTATTGCTAATACAGTCGGACCTTTCCAAGTCGAACTCATGGGGGAAACAAATTCGACTTATGGAGTTTTCGAGTTAGGGAAACGGGCGTGATAGGCGCAGATTAATCAAGGACAATGTCAAGGACAAGCCCAATAAGGCAGACACCTTCCCTCCCTCACTTTAAATCCCTCGATAGTGGGATGGGGATAGTAAGATTTTTCCTTCACCGCCTCTCTTTCCTGTCAAGCCTACTAGCCGGTATGACTGTGCCCTATTACGCCATTTTCCATAACTCAAAAACTCCATAAGTTGATTTTTTTTCTTGGGTCCTTTTGAGTTCGACTTAAAGATGTCCGACTGTATTTATGTATATACAAATTTAAAAATTATAGATTAAGTGGCGATCTTTTGAGCTTGCACCTTGGCAACTTCCCCGATGCCAAACCGTTGTTACGCCACTGGTTGTATTTGTGATAAGAATTTTAAAGTTTACCTTACATTTAGTAGTCATAATTAAAAATATTTGATATCTGTATCTTTTATTATTTTAAAAATATATATTAATACAGTGTGATTTTTTTTAGTTGAAACAAATGTCTAGGTATTGGTGAACATTTTTTAAAATAAATTAAAAATATTTTAGCCAAAGCTACTAGAACTTAATATATTAGGATGCTTTTTTTTTCTTTTTTTTTCTTTTTTTAGAAATGACTAAATAGTTTTTTTTTATTTGATTAGTTTCTTATTTCTAAATCATATTATAGCTCATGAAATAATCATAACAGAGAACATATAACACAAATCTTAGAAATTGTGTTTCCTCTAAATAAAAATGGAGTTTCACTTTTTTAACAACATACACTGGATGTAATGTCAAAAAATGCATTAATTTAATGACGGTACATTCGATTGATCTGAAATTTTGATACAATGCATTATTAGATGACATGAGTCTATATGCAAAAAGTCAGCTCGATAGCATCACGGGAAAAGGGTCATTTTTTTTTACTTTTCTTTTTTCGTTCGACCGTGAACCGACGACCAACAGAGAGAGAGAGAGAGAAAGAGAGAGAGAGAGAGAGAGAAAGAGAGAGAGAGAGAAAGAGAGAGAGAGAGAGAGGGGGGAGAGAGAGAGAGAAAGAGAGAAAGAGAGAGAGAGAAGACGGTAAATCTAATATAAGGGATTTAAAAATGACTTGCTTTCACAGCCCAGACACATCTGTAGCTATCAACAAAAAGTTGTTTGTATTTCTATTTCTTATTTTATGTTTATTCTTTTACAAAAATGCTAGCATTATTTCACAAGCAGAAATCGTGTTTTAAAAAATGTTTCTTTGAAATATATATATATATATATATATATATATATATATATATATATATATATATATATATATAGATAGATATACATAAATATATATATATATATATAAGACTTATTCAAATATAACAGTGCTGTGAAGTAAACAATAACCTAAAAAAAAACACACGCAAAATGAATTCGGCTCGAATTACTACATGTATAAATGAAAGTGTTGAAAAAATATGTTTTTTCTAAATACACCCTCAAAATGTGATTTACATAATCAAATGTATGTATGTTTAAATTAGTTAGTAATTTTGACATTTTTACAAGTATATATTTTTAATAAATTGTTTAATTCTGAGAAGAAAATAGATATGCAGTTCTTTTATCTACGTTAAAACATTTGACAATGACATACTTGGTTGAAAAAAAATGTTCTTAGTTCAAAAATATATTTTTTGTCAGTGGTGTAAAAAAAAATAAATACAATTCTTGTTTAATATAGCGTTTAAATATAGCGTTTAAATAGCGTTTCCTTCCGACGTTATAATTGTCATTTAAGTTCAATTAGTCACTTCCAATCGCATACTAAACAGTTTTGTGCCATGTAGAAAAACCATTAACTAGTAGAATTATTTAAATAACAATTTCCTTTCTTTACTGCTCAAAAATTAATAATTGTTTTAACCAAATTATGTGCATTACATTTATGTGTTTCAAGTTTAAAATTATACTGTATGAATTTATAAATTTTAGACTACAGAAATTAATTTTAAATTAAAAACATCTTTTAAAACTTTAAGTGGAAACAAAAAACTTCGTTATTTTAAAATTATTTATTGCTTAATGTTTGCAATAAGTAATTTAAAAAAAAATTGAGGACATCTTTATGTCTTTTAAAAAAAAATAAACGATTTAATACACATTTTTATGTATATATTTTTTTTCTATTTATATTTTAAAGATAACTAAAATATGAAGACAGTATAATTGCCATCTTTAAATGTATTTCTGTAAAATGTGTTTAATCTATATCTCACGCGTTCCTCTCTATGTCTGCCCTCTCTCTCTCTCTCTCTCTCTCTCTCTTTCTCAATATAAATATATCTATATCGATGCCGCTCTGTACAATTATATAGATATAATATATATATATATATATATATATATATATATATATATATATATATATACTACGGCACGGTGGTCGGGTTGATGTGGTGAAGATGGTCATGGGTTTGAATCTCTGGGATTCGTTCAACTATATAAGACCTTTCCTGAGTCCACGGATCTCCGAATGGACACCTGTCACTAGTGAAGGAAATGAAGGTGGCTGGGAATCGTGTGTAACCCTCACTCATAAATGTATTTATTTAGTTATGTATTTGTTATTTTCAAACTGTCGTGATCTATATTTAAAGAAGGGCCTTAGATAGCAATAAAATATACTTTATAGGCTGAATACATTTCGTTTCAGAATTATTTATTGAACCATGAAAAAGTATAAATCTAAATTTGATTTTTTGTTTCAATTTTAATCGTTAAAATGTTGCTGTTCTTCTTGTTTTTTTTAAAACCTGAATTCTATACAGGAAGAGCAATACTTTTAAGATGTATATTCTTACATTTAGAAAAAGCAATATTTTTTCCCCTTTGTAAATATATTATATGAATTAGATTATATGTTTTTTGAATTAACGAGTTTTAAAATAAAATGCCTCATTTGTTTTATATTTTATTACTTTGCTAATTTCTCTTTTATTCTATTGTTTCTAGATTAAGTGATTTAACTCATTTTGCTAATATTGTAGATGTATAATATTTTCCAGTAAAAACTGTTGTTATATTTACTTTTTTTCGAGTTTATACACGATTTCTTTCATGGATTGATACCGTACAGGAGATACATATTGTAGAACAAGATTTACCTAAGTTAGGAATCAATTAAAAAAAATAATAAAAAATAAATTCCTGTTACCTTTGTAATAGGCCTTAAAAAAAGACGCGATTTTTTAAAGGAATTATAAAATACGTCAATGGCTTGCGTATTCCATCATACTTTCTCTTTAATTATTCATAATATATATACATCAGTAGTTTGCGTAAGTGGGTTATCTGACGCAGTTAACATTTATTCATTTCAATGGTTTTTTGTTTGGATAATCTTAACAGTTGACAGTTGATATTTCTCTAGGGAAATATAATTGAATTAATTTTTTGACTTATTACATTGCATCTAAATATTTTTGTAAAATGTTGCAAAAAGGGTGAATTTAATCTCAAGTTTTGTGAGTTACAGAAATATTGTTTCCATTTAATTACCGGTATTTCTATTTTTGACCAATTGACAAATAGTGCATAAAACTAAGTAGCAGTGTTTCTAACAATCAAAATTTGTTTCGTGGGATTACGTAAAAAGTATGAATTATGTTTTCTAGTAGTTAAGAGTAATGGTTATAAAGTTAAACGTGCCTATGATTATAATTTATGTTTTATCTCATCTTTAAAACAAACTAGTTATTTGGTAAAGTACTAGCTTTCAAAACTGGGATTTTAGAGCCTTATTTAAATATCCTTCAAGAAGAGTTTCAATGACTGAGGACTTTTAATTGTCTAATTCATTTTGAATAATATCATTCGTTGTCGTTACGTTTTCTTTAGGAGTCGCAAATCTTCAGACATACGGAGTTCGGACTGCGATAAACTTAAAAAAAAATATGAGGTATTAGTGCTAAAGATAATCATAATTGACTCCATAGTCTTGAGAGGCTGGTCAACAACAACACAATACTTTTTACTCATATGTAATAAGCCTTCCCAGATAAAACTCTTCCAGCGCCTCTGTCCCGACCATGTTTTTCAAATATTTCAAATTCATGTTCGGCAGCCCTCAAGTCTCAATTTCATATATATGTGTATCTGTATTTTGGGCGATCCATGTGGTTTTCGCCATCCGCAAGTGATGCATGAATCAGATCATTTGGCATTTTTCATTCCATCATTTCTATAATTTATTTAAATGGACTAATCATCTGAAACTTCGTTGCTTGAAGTCTTAAAGAAATTCTTGTAAGAGGTCAACTTCCTACTAAGGAAAAAAAACACTTGAACAAAAGTTTGCAATCTTAAAAATTCCCTGTTCTTCCATAATTGTGAAAATGCATTTTTATAAAAATGGTTGTTTCGTTGGTGAATGTATAATATATAAACAGGGTATTAGTTAGCCTGACATGGCGTTTCGGCAAAGAGCCTTCCTCAACGGACAAATAGTACACAAATAAAACGAATATAACGAAAGAATTAAAAAAAAATAGCTGCTGTGAAATTCAATAAGTCCAGTAGATACATAAAACGCCATTAATCTACACATAATCTATATATAACATTTAAATATTAATTTGATTGTCATTATATATATATATATATATATATATATATATATATATATATATATTACAAAAAACTATTTGAGAAAATATGTTTTAGTAATAAGTTAATGTAGCAAATGTTAGACTATCTTTTTCATTTTTTTTTAATTATAAAGCAAACATAAAGTATAGTATGTATAAAGGGTGACCAGAAAAAAGGACAAGTGACAAAACGACCATTGATAAAACAACAAAGGGAAAAAACGGCAAGGAGACAAAAGACAAAATGACAAAACGAAAAGATTGAGACAAAACACATTTTTGTAATTTTTGTGAAATTACTTTTGTGTGGATAAACAATTTAAAATATATAATAAAACGCTTAGAAATATATATACACACACCCACCCACACACACACTCCCGCATACAACTATATGTATATATATCCATATATATATAATATTAATTAGCAAAAAACAAAAATCAAATCGGATTACAAAAAATATAATTAATAAAGATAATTAATTTTAAAGTCAAGAACAAAAAGCGTACACATTTATTTATTTCTTTAAAATGATAACTGAATGAAAAATAAAGACTGAAAATATGGATGAACAGAAAGTGTGTATTATTATAAAACATTATTGGATTAAATTGTGTATTTAAAATATATATATATTAAATGAGGAACTTTTTTTTAAAGTAAAAAAAAATATATATATATATATACATAATATAAAAAGTTATTACAATTCTTCTTTATTTTAACAGATTTATATTCTTACTTAAAGAATGTCTTTCCCTCTTAAAATCTAAAACAGCTCAAGGATGTGTTTAATTTAAATATGAATTCAGTTTAACATTATAACTATATTTACCATTTCAATATCAGCTGTACCTAATAAAGTTAACCGAAAGTTGTTTTTAATTTTAAAAAATTTTTTTGACCCTGCAAAACAATTGTAAAGAAATATTTGCAACATCATCTTTAAGATAATATAAGTACTACCTACTCCGCTATAAAAAGGTAATATATACCTACCCTAAAACGCCTATAACATAAATACATATGTTATACATGTAATGTAGTAAAACAAAATTAAACAAAACGTACATGGTTGTATTTAAAAGGCAGGCACGCAAATCGATTAAAATAATAAAAAATGTATCGTAATAAAATACTGCACCAAAATAACTCACTTTGAATGTCCGTCTAAGATTCTAAGTAGTTTAATATTGTTTAATAATTAACATCTTTGTGACTCTATTAAACTATTTTTAAAGGAAAGATGTTCTGGAAAAATTGAAACTATCAAAAAATAGTTTAAATTTTTGTTTCATGGATTTCACAGAAAAGCCAATATTTTTTTATTTTTTTAAAAAATTATATGAAAGAATTTAACATTTTGTTCTGCATAATTAACAAAAATGCAATTTTTAAATCATTATTTTTAATTTTCAAGATTTAAAATTGTGTTTATAAACGCACGAAGAAAAATTAAATAAAGTTGTATTTACTTTTGTTTTTGTTTGCTGCTAGATTATTGGCATGTCATGTGTCAAGATTGAAAACCTTGGATCAGCTAAGTTGTGGAATGTGAGCGATATCAGTGTGCGTGGAATCAGGATCCGTGACTGACAACTTCTGTGTATGAGTTGGACTGATAGTTGGGAGGGAATAATGTAAGAAGTAGTAGACGGGGTGAAGAAAAAATACAGAGCTGGTTTTGGATTTAGCGTTAGTTTGTAAGAACTTATAGGGAGCGCTATTCTAAGTGTGTACGTATCATAGAGTGACGGACTCATTGTGCCTATAATTGTTTGCTATTATTACTATGTACGGGATAACTTGATTAGAGATATAGAACTGAACTATAGGGTGGTAGTCAATAAATCAGACTTCAAGTTTAAGTGGTGTGTTAGCACAAATTGATAGTGTGCTACTTCACCTATCAAAACTCTATCGAAGCTGTAAACTTGTATTTCTGTTTTCTGTGGCAATAGTATAATAGCTTAATGCCTAGGGAGTTTTGAGGGCTTCTTTACATCATTCGATAAATATCGTCGAATATGGTTTTGGGATACCAGCATGATCCGCATCGAAAAAATGAAGAGTCATATCTTCAAGTGAATCTTCAATTGATACTCATCATTCATAATATTTCTTCTATCTGTAAAAAAATATCCGTTGGTCATTTTTTTCCTTCCTGAAATTAGGTATATTAAATCTTTGCAGTTAAAATTTAAACGCAATTCTCTCTATTATATTATTATTTTAGAATTTTTGGAAATGAAATGTCGAACATCAAAATTTTATTTTTAATTATTAAATTTTACAATGCACTAGGGGGTTAATATATCATTTGAGCTTTGGAGACTGAGCTATAATTATGTGCTCTGTCTGCTTTTATTATTATTTATAATTTCTTTTAAATTATTTTTTTTAGTACTAATCACCAACATTTTGGGCTTCTCCCTAATGTGCGATTATGACAGTATATTGGCGTCGGTGCCAGTACTATCAGTGACAATTTTGGGAAAAACCTAGCCAACACGTCGAAAAAAACCTAGATCCGAAAGAAAAAACCTAGACGTGCTAAAAGGACAACAAACAAATATGACGTCTTAAAGCTCCCAACCTCAATAAAAAAGCCATTTTTTCCAATTTGAAAATTAGCTTGTTTGAAATCATTTTATTGTCATTTAAGTATGTATTTAGCGTGAGCTACAGTCTAATATCGTAACTCACGCGAAGCCATTTAAAACGTCATTAACTAAATTGTAAGCAATCAAATATTTAGGTTGAACATTTGTTTCAAGAAATATTCCACAATTGTTCCAGAAATATAAAGAATACTTTTATGAAGATTTTACGTTGCAGTTTCATCACGAAGTGAATTGCAAACACTGCCTCAATTTGGCCCTTACTGATATTCAATTGATATTTATTGCTAATAGGAAAACCTGCAAGAATTTAGGTTTACCAGTTCCACCAAGTCACGTGGAAGACATACATGACAGCGTTTTTGATCCGGCCCAACAGCTCAGCAAAGCAACAGACATGGTACGGAGTCTCAAGGAACAGCAGAGACACGCATTTGATGAAATTATCACAGCCGCAGCCAATGATCATCTTCCTCATAGGTGTTACTTTCTTGACGGACCTGGTGGCAGTGGTAAAACATATTTGTACACAACCTTGCTTGCATCCTTTAGAGTGGAACAGAATATTGCTTTAGCTACTGCATCAACTGGAATCGCGGCCAATTTACTGTAAAGTGGTCGAACGTATCATTCCCAATTTCAACTTCCCGTCAAATTATCGACACCTCAACCTCCATTATGAGAATGACCTCCTCCGATGCTGACATTCTCCGAAGAGCAAGAATAATCATTTGGGATGAATCCACGATGGCCTCTAAGGATGCATTGAAATGCGTGAATAAACTCTTACAAGATATCATGCAAAATGACAAACCTTTCGGAGGAAAAAACATTCTCTTGGGTGGGGACTTCAGACAAACCTTGCCCGTTGTTGCTCATGGAACCAGGTCCGCCATTGTCGAAGCGAGTATTAAGTTTACCGATCGTTTGGTCTAAATTTACAATTCTCACATTGACAAGTAATGTGCGATCTATTGATCCAGAATTTACGTCTTGGTTAATTGAGCTAGGCAATGGAACATTAACCAATGAACATGGATTGAACGAGAATATGTTTGAAGTTCCAGCCCATATGGTCTGCACAGGATCTATTGTTTCTGAAATATTCGGTGAACGAATTCTAGCCAGAGATGCGGAAGAATTTGCAAATACGGCTATTCTCTGCCCTACAAATGCCGATGTGGACCTTATCAATAGTCAGGTTCTGCATTTACTTGAAGGAGAACCCAGGACATACTTAAGTTCCGACTCCATCGACGACTGCACGCCAGATAATGAAAACAATTATCCCGTGGAATTTCTACATCAATTGGCACCTTCGGTAATGCCGCTTCATCAATTAACAATAAAAGTCGGAGCAATTATAATTCTTCTTCGCAATTTGAACACTACACGAGGTCTATGCAACGGCACCAGATTGGTGTTTAGGGACCTCAAACCCAACCTCATCATAGCTGAACTTCTGTCCGGAAGTGACAAAGGTCGCACTCTATTCATTCCACGCGTGGACATTGCCCCGACAACCACATACTTGCCTTTCATTCTACGGAGAAGGCGATTCCCTGTGAAGTTAGCTTTCGCAATGACCATAAACAAATCGCAGGGCCAGACACTGGATAAGGTCGGTATCTACCTACCACAACCTGTGTTTAGCCATAGACAATTATACGTTGCTTTCTCCCATGTACGCAGATCAGCAGATGTCAAGGTCCATGTGGCAGATGGTCCTAAACAAGGGAAACTGCCCCACGACAACTCCACCTGCTACACTAAAAATGTGGTGTACAAGGAGATCTTTCATATTTAGCTGTTCATATCGTATTGTGTTCATGGCAATAAAAGATACACGATCTTTTCTATTTGAGTATTTCGTACATCTCTTTGTTATTTATTTTCATATCGTATTGTGTTCATGGCAATATAGGCCAAATGTTATTTTCTATTACAGTAATTCATAAATTTCTTTGTTATTTCTGATCATATATCGTATTCTCTTCATGGCGATAAAGGCCACGTGGTTTTTTCTATTGCAGTATTTGGTATATTTCTTTGTTATGCCCTTCTTTGGGATTTCGTTCTGCCAGCTTCAGCAGGCTTTTGAACTAGTTATTAATAAAAAAAAGTCGTTCAATATAATACGCATCGCGACAGTCTATCTAAAAAATGTAACATGATACATATAGATTAATAAGATAATCTAAAAATTCAATAAATTAATTACAGTATATGCGATCAATCTGAAATGTTGATGCCTCGTTTTTATCATCGGCACGAGTCTGTCTGCCTGCAACATTTCAGCTTGCTAGCTTACGAGGAAGTGGGTTAAAAATCGATCAAACGTTTTTTCGACCAGCAAGCAAGGGCTCAGACACCACGAGTTAATATACAGTATTTAATTTTAAAAAAAGTAAAAAAATCAATTTTTTGACTATAGATCTTTTATATAGGAGACATAACTAAAAGAATGCTCATTATATTACGCAGCGCAAGACAATCCAAAAATACAAAAAAAATTAGTTCTGTCTCGTAAAACGTGTTTCATATAATGCGCACCTATCAGGAATATGTTTATAAAAATAATTGTCAATATAATACGCACCAAATCACGCAACAGGAAAGCATTAAAATAATCTTTCAATATAATACGCACCGCACAATCTATCTCATACAATTTAACATGATACATAGAGATACAAATATAATCTAAAAATTCAATAATTTAATTACAGTACTTGCGATCGATCTGAAATTTTGAGACATCGTTTTTATCATCGGTACAAAACTGCCTGCAAAATTTCAGCTCACTAGCTTACGGAGAAGTTGCTTTACAAATCGATCCAAAGTTTTTTCGAAAAACAAGCAAGCAAGCAAGGGCCAAAACAGACACCACGAGTTAATATAAAGGATTTTAAAAAACTGGATAAATTGCAAACAATTTATCGATCGATTTACATAAAAAGTTAACAAATTAAATTAAAACATCTAAATGGCTAATCTCTGTCGAAGAAAAAAACAACACACAAATATTAAAAAAAAATAAATAATAACACCATATTCCTAGTAGCTTATGTAACAATGGAAGTATGATTTTATGATATATAAATTATATTGCTATCAAAAAGACTTCAAAAATGTTAGAAAAGCTACATTATTTAAAAAAATATATTTAAGTGTAAAGAATTGTGCACAATTTCTTATAATAATTATTATAGTTTATTTTAGTTCTCTCATGTTCATTAGGATTTGTATCTAAGCAGATGGTATAATACTATCTGGCTTGAGCTTTTGCGAATAGATTATAGCCATGTTAAATGAATGTGTTTTAATTATTTATAATGTTTTTCTTTAATTATATAAAAGAAAAGATTCGATGCTCAAAAACCTTTTTTATTGAATTCTTAATCATTTATATTCATTAGTGGTTGCATGATCAGCAAAAATAGATAAATAAGTCATTATTTTGATAAACAAATGTAATCGTCACCATATTATCATATACTAACGGCACTATTTTATATTTCCAGCAAAGCAACTTTTTTCGACTAAGTTGTCTACCGATTCTGAGCTAACGTTCGAAGCATTCGGTCGATCTTATCTTGAGGCAAATATTGTTAGGGTCAATCTTGAAATCGTAAGTTGCATCCTTGCACGGGGTAGTATAGTAGTCTTTCGGCTAATATTTGTTTTTCAAAGTGATCAATATTTTATTAGTCTTTATGGCTAATTGTTGTGTACTTTTAATCATTAAAAGTATGTCTAAATGTATAAAACATCAAGCTTATTTCTATTTTTCAACGTTTTAGTGCTTGTTTTGCTGAATACATGTTTCTCTTCAACGCTTTTTTCAAGAGGTGTAGCACAAACCTCAAAAAAATTGAAACTGTCATAGATATTTTACTAGATTATTTATAATATCAATACCATCGTCGAAAGTCTGCGTCAACTAACATTTCTGCAAGAACAGACCTTATGATAATATCCATTAATGTCTCTTAAAATGTCAGCTTAACTTTATAAGAATTTCTTTTATCTCAGGTATTATTCATGCAAGTATTTATTTGTTTAAAAAAATATAATAAATTGAAGGGATAACCATCGCTTGCATTTTAGATTTTATATTTCACATTACATCAAATAGCTGTCAGGAAAAACGAGATGCTACGTGAAAACACAATGACATTCATTTAACGACTCTATGATTAAAATGCGTGATCATGTCATCGCCATATAAAACAATATTAGCAACATCTTATTCCATTGATTATTTCACTAATGTACTTACAAACTACCTTACCAGTCCTTGCTTTTAAAACTTGCATACCTCGACTGTCGATATGTGTTTCTATGTAGAAGTTTGCTAAATCTTGACGTTCTTGAACTATTTCATCATTTATGCTGCTTGGCTCAAACATTTGTTCCGATACGTTTTTGAAATAAAATTCATTTACACGATGATTGTGAAGGCACACCAGTATTTAATAATAGCTAGTAGTGTACTAAAAAATCCAAGTAAATCAAACTGCCGTAATTTCCAAAAGATCCCTTTTACATGCATGAAGGCTACACAATATGATACAAATTACTATGCTGATTAAGCAAACTATGCTTTAAGTATGGACGACCCTTAATTAGGGGTCTACCGATATATCGGCACCGATATATGGATATCGGCAATATCGGTATCGGTAGCATGTAAAGGTCCCGATATTGACATCAGCGATATTTCATAAAAAGTGACATTTTGACCGGGAAATAAAAACGGAAACAAATAAAAAATATCATTTAGATTTACAATATCTCGACAAATTAATATATCGACCCCGATACCGGTATTGAAATAGTCAAAAGAGTCCTAGTATTAATATGTGCAGCCACGATACAGTTTGCCATGTGCTTTGATATTGTTTAGGTATCGGCCGATTTTCGTATACTCAGAAATACTGTGTAAATAGTGCCGATGCCAAGTATACCGTAATTGCTCTAATAAATGTATAACATGTAAACATTATGTTCACGTAATTGCTCTAATAGCAAAGATGCACGCAGAATCGCAGATGTCTAAAACATTTCGTTTCGTATGGAATAACAAAATGTACCGTGTGAAGACTTGTTGTCATTGGCAACCATTCAACCTTCAACCTCATTTTCACTATTACTATTACTTTGTTCTCATTGTTTCATTCATAAAAGGTGGCCGTGTGCAAAAGCCATTAAACTATTGGTTAGAATTAATAATTATGAGTCAAGGTTGAAGTTTCAAAAGAACTTCCTAATTATGCTTGTACATTTTTATAAAGGACGGTTCGTTTTGTTATGAGTCCTATGTAGGTCATGATCTGGAACTTGTAAACACATCGGAAACTTCGTTTCGGGGAGAAAAAAAAATCGGTAATATCGGCAAAACTGGATATCGGTTGACCCCTTAATTATAAAATATAAATAATTACGAGTGATAAATTTAAGAATGACGTCATCAAATATGACAGCTGTTATTTTTGTCCTAACAAATACTCATATCGGCACTCATATCGGAAAAAAATATCGGTAATATCGGCAAAAATGCTTATCGGTAGACCCCTAATATAAAATATAAATAATTAGGAGTGATAAATTTAAGAATGATGTCATCAAATAAGACCGCTGGTTTTTGTCCTAACAAATATTCATATCGGAAAAAAAATATCTGTAATATCGGCGAAAATGCATATCGGTAGTCCCCTAATAAAAAAGATAAATATTTAGGAGTGATAAATTTAAGAATGATGTCATCAAATATGACCGCTGGTTTTTGTCCTAACAAATACCCTATCGGCACTCATATCGAAAAAAAAATATCGGTAATATCGGCAAAAATGCATATTGGTAGTGACCTAATATAGAAGATAAATAATTGCGAGTGATAAATTTAAGAATGACGTCATCAAATAGTACCGCTGGTTTTTGTCCTAACAAATACTCATATCGGCACTCATATCGGCAAAAAAAATATCGGTAATATCGGTATCGGCAATATCGTCAAAAAGGCATATCGGTAGACCCCTACCCTTAATAGTATAGGAAGAAATGAATATGTTTAGCCATTGAATAACAAAAAGCCCCGTAGACTTAGATCAAAGTTTTATCCCTGGTTCTGTGGGTGTTTTGTTATGTCTATAAAGGTTAAAAACCATCATTCCCGCTCCAAACGTTTTCTTTTTCATTTGGAGAAATCGCCTGCGTTTGTTTTTAAATATATTTCAAAATAAAACATAACCGTTAATAAGGTGGTTTTGATTGTTTGATCTAATGGCAAATCTGATAGATGTTCGTTTGACAAAATCATTGAAAAATTCCGTCTTATTTTTTGATACACACTTTTCAGTTTAAAGCATGCCTTGGACATGAAAGGTCAGATGTCAATCAAAAAAATACCTGTGCTAAGCTGGTTCAATTTATTTATTTGTTTTTTTCTTTTTTTTTCAAATTTCTTTCTTAAAAAAACAAAACACAAAAAAATGTTGGTTATATTTCCCATTTTAGCGCAGATAAATATATGAAGATGATTTAAATACAACACTTCCATTTTGTTTAAATCTTTGTCATGATAATTTAATTTTCATTCAAATTCAAATTTGAATTTAAAAAAAAATTAACACAAAAATAAACCTAAAGAAAATAAAATCCGTAAAAAGAATTATTTTTTTTTACTATAATCATGTATCTATATAGTAGACATAACTAAAAGAATGTTCATTATAATACGCATCGCACGACAATTCAAAAAATGAAAAGATTTTAGTAATGTCTAAAAAATTGTAAGGATTTATAGTAAAACAAGAAATAAAAACTCAAAAGATTTTTTAAACGCAATTTCCAGCAAGACATTTTCGATTTGTTTTATCAAGGGAAAACATCTTAGATTACATTAAAGTCGATTCAAATAAGTAATTCTGAAAAACACAATATGATGTCATATACCCTCATGCCCACATCACACTAAGAATGTGTTCAATATAATGCACACCACGAAACAATATAACATAAGCATTCACAAAGCGGGAAACCCCCATTAACTATCATTCTAGATTAAATTAAAACTCAATTCAAATCAATAATTTTGAAACTAAACAAAACAATTAATATCTACAAATTGCTGCTAAAATTACTAGAGTCGATGCAACTTAAAGTGTTGCAGGTTCCTTCTCCAACATTGTTCTAAATATTATTTGCTATTAGTTGACGTTAGTTTCAACCCGATAGATGTTATGGTTGGCGAGAATTCGACAAAATACTGATATTGTTTCGGTTTTTTTTTATTTTCCAGGAAATCCAGTAAACCGTTTCGGTTTTTATTTTTTGCTGTTGCACATCCTTGATACCTCCTTAGAATATTTGCAAGAGACCTAAACCCTTTATCTGGTATGGTTCAGGAGGGGTTGCGTGTGCAAGCGTTACAGACATTTCGAATCTATAAAAGCAATTTTTCCAAGGGAAATTGCGTAGAAAAAAACATTTACAGTCTGCCCGCTAAATTTCAGCTCGATTTGATCACGGGAAAAGGGTTATAAAAACCTGGTTTACATTGTGCTCACCACAAGACAAATTAGCAATTAATAGCATTTACATTTACAGATCGGGAATATATTTTTATAAAGTATCGTCAATATAATACTCATCACATAGTGCGGCAGGAATGTATTTAAAAGGTTGTTCAATATAATACGTACAGCGACATTCTAGCAAAAAAAAACATGCTATGTAGAGATAAATTGAGATAATGTAAAAATTCGTTAATTTAATAAAATAACGTTTAATCGATCTGAATTTTCGTTTGATCATTTTTATCATCGCCACAAGTATGCCTGCAAAATTTTAGCTCGCAAGCACACTGGTAAATGGATTAAAAATCGATCAAAAGTGTTTACGGCGAACAAGGCATCAAGCAATCAATCAAGCAAGCAGACGCCACGAGTTAATGTAACATATTTAAAAACTTAAAATGACTGGGTTTATCCAAATAAATCCCCTCTGTTAATGTTAAAAATAATTTTTCAGTTACTATGATAAAACATGATACACTCTCCACAATATTTTTTTTTAAAAATCAATTAAAAAAATTTAATAATAATAAAAACAAGATTTTGAAAATATTTTTTTTTAAAACAACAAGAAAAAACTGTGGGGTTGTAGAGGGTTCTGGGCGTAAGTAATAACTTTGACCCTTTGAGAGCTTCACCCTCAGGTGGTAAAGCTTACTGGTTCTCGCTCATCTCTTGAAATTCTCAAGTGTTGCTCTCAGCTCAACACCCCGAGCAACGGTCTCAGCTGTCCACGAAAGGGACAGGTGTTAACACGGCACCACTGGGTGCATGCCGTCCATTTTGAAGCACCGGCCAGGGCTGTTGAGATCAAATGCGAACTCAACGGCTACGTGTCCATGATCAAGGCGGACCACTGATAAGGAAGAAACCAACTGTGCATTTCCTGCGCTAGACACACTACCTAACTGAAATACTAACTCAACACATACCGGCTAGGTCAGCGCCCGGGGTAACAAGGGCCGCGTCTGCCACTTTACACCAGGTTGGGGATGAAAACTGTACTACTGGTGCACCACAACCAACATCCCCATTACAGCTTAAAAGAATAGGTGACATAATTATTGGCTCATAGAATATAAGAACCCTACATGTGACATGGAAAGTAAAAGTATTGACCCATGAAATGGAGCAATACTAATGTAATGTCATCGGACTATGTGAGACCCGATGGAAAATCCTTGGTGAACTCTCAACAAAGAAGAGACACAAGATCTATTTCACAGGCAGGGAGAACAGACATGAACATGGAGTTGGATTCCTCATCAATAGAAATATAATGAAATCTGTAATGGGATGTCGTCCTGTCTTCAGCCGCATCATTACCTTTCGGCTGAAAGCGACGCCCTTCAATATCACAATTATTCAGATATATGCTCCTACAACCAGTCACGATGACAGAGTGGCCTTCTATGACCAAGTACAGGACATCGTGGATCAAACACCAGGGAAAGACATTATCGTCGTCCAAAGAGCCTGGAATGCGAAGATCTGAGTAGATGTATATACCAACCGGGCATATATTTGCATCTTCTGTATGGGACCCATCCACCAAAGAAAACATTGATAAACTAGAACAAATTTAAAAAAGAGCTGCCATATTCATTACTGGAGAATATTCAAAACTGACAAGAATAACACCATTAGTTAAATCATTAAACCTTGAAACACTAGAGGATAGAAGAACCAAGAGCAAAGTATTAATCATACATAAAGCAATTAATTATAATTTAGAAATACAACACAAAGATAACTTAATACAACCCTCAGATAGACATAAGGATAAAAACACATTTCTTATTCCGTATGCAAGAACAAACACATACAAATTTTCATTCTTCCCGTCCGGAAATCGGGCTTGGAATGGGTTGCCTGAAGAATCCAGGAAAACCAACACTTTATCAACGTTTAAATCTCTACTAAAAATGCAGGACTAGACACAAACCATAGATAGGCGTAGGACGCAATAATCTTCTGTATAGAAGGAGCGTCTGTAAACAGATAAGAAAAGATAAGATAAGGGTCTGATTTATCCCCTTTCTTAAAGAGTGGACTTACTTTAGCTAATTTCCAATCCTGGGGTACTTTACCCTGGTTTAGAGAGGCTTGAAAGAGAACTACAAGGATTGGGGACAGTTCATTGCTTAGTTCTTTTGTAACCTTGCAGGCAAATCATCTGGGCCAGTAGCTTTGTTTATTTTTATGTTTTTTAGGAGTGAATGTATACCTATCTCATCTACAGTTATGTTACCTATTTCCTCCATTTTATTTAAATTTATTAAAACTTCCTTGTCGCCTGAGGCAGAAAAAGATGATGCGAAACATGTGTTAAGGATATTAGCTTTAGTTTCATTATCATTATATGTTTTATTATTTGAGCCTTTTAGTGTGGCTATTCCTGAAGGTTCCATTTTTTTAGATTTGATAAAGGACCATAAGTTTTTATTGTTATCTTTGGTAATACATTGTTTGTATATTCATTTTGGAGGTTTCGACTAAGTTTTTGTGTCAAGTGTTTAATCTTTAAGTATTTTTTGTGTATCCTATATGAAAAGGTAGCTTTATATTTCTTAAATAAGTTCTCTTTTTGTTTGCATAGCTTTTTCATTCTAGAATTGAACCAGCATTTGTTAATTTTATTTGATGTTAGTTTTGTTGGAACATTCTCATCCATTATAATTTTTAGATTTGTTTTTATATCTTTCCAAATTTCTTCTACTTGGGTATTTGTGATAAATTTACTTAGACAAGTTTGTTTGAAGTTAGCCGCTGATTGGTGTAGTTTTATTGAGTTACATTTATTACAAAGATATATTATTCTTCTAGGTATCTTATTAATTTTAGCTTTTATTGTATTGGTGACCCTAACAATATCATGGTCGGACAGACCTGTAATTATTTTATAGTCTAACACTAGTCCTGGTCTATTTGTTAGGAATAAATCCAGTGTTTTATTTTTCCTTGTTGCTGTTTTTACTATCTGTTCTAGGTTTATGTTTTTTATAGTGTCTAAAAAGTGTTCATTAGCTCTTTGTGAGTTTGATGGTTATCAATTGTATAATTTTTCCAACTTATATCTGAAAGATTAAAGTCCCCCATAATCCATAGAACTGCATTTTTATTATTATCTTTTATGAAAGTTAATTTACTACAAAGATTGTTCATGTATTCTAGGTTTGTATTCGGAGGTCTTTATATACTGCCTACAATAAGTGGGGATGAGTTTGATGTAATTATTTTTCAATAAATAGACTCTATATTAAAATTTGTTTGTGTAGTAATTTCTTCAGCTATGATATTTGATTTAATTGCAAGTAGCACTCCTTCATAATTGTCTGGTCTGTCTTTCCTAAAAATATTATATTTGGTGTTTAAAATCTTAGAGTTATATATGTTGGGGTTCAAACAAGTTTCAGAAACAGCAATTATGTCTGGTTCTTCTGTTTTTATAAGTAGTTCTAAATCTGGAATTTTATTTTTTATGCTTTGGAAATTAACTATTAGTGTTTTGAGAATGTTTTGATTATTATTTTAAACATGAAACACCAGAGTGACCTCTATCATGTCTACATAGACTTTCAAAAAGCGTTCGACAGAGTGTGGCAAACGGCACTGTGGGCAAATATGAACAAATTCAACATTAATGCAAACCTCAATGAAGTTATCAAGAACCTGTCAAACGGAGCAACTAGCGCAGTACTCTTCAACAGCAAGCTGGGAGATTGGTTCACGAACCCCTTTGGTGTCAGACAAGGATGCTTACCTTCCCTCATCCTCTTCAACATTTTCCTTGAAATAGTTTTGACAGATGTGCTACAAAACCACGTCGGAACATTCAGCATCGGAAGTAGAATTATAACCAACTTACCCATCGCCGATGACATAGAGGGTCTAGCTGCCAGCGAGGAAGATCTAAAAGAATTCACTGCAAAACTAGAGAAAACAACAAAGGCGTATGGCATATAAATCAATGCAGAAAAGGCTAAGGTCATGGCAAATAGAACATTCAAAATGAAATTCGGATAAATGGGCAAAAACTCGAAGAGGTCTCCAAGGAAGGCTCAAAGCCAGAAATTCTTGCCAGAATAGCCCTAACAACCGCAGTGCTGAGCAAACTAAAACACATCTGGCAAAGCAAGAAACGTTGTCTGAGATCAAAGAATCAACTAATGCGCTCTCTGGCGATGTCGGTATTCGTGTTAAGTTGCGAGACTTGGACGCTCACTGCAGACCTCCAAAGAAGAATCAATGCGCTGGAGATGAGATGTTTCCGAGAAAAACTGAACATATCTTACACAGAGCACATCACAAATGAAGCGGTCCGCAAGAAAATAACTGTTGTCATCGGCCCCTACGAAGACCTTCTCACCTCAATGAAGAAGAATAAACTACGATGGAGGGGCACGTGGCAAGTTTTGGAGGTCTCGCAACGACTATAATGCAAGCAACAGTCCAAGCAGGAAGAAGAAAATGCAGACAAAAGAAGAGGTGGGAAGACGACATCAAATAGTGGACCAGCTTGTCATTCGTCGCTTCCCAAAAGACAGCACAGGACCGGGACAAATGTATTCAGTTCAGTTCACGATGGTGTCCCAATGACCCACCGACCGGTTAAGGGATAGTTCAAGTCAAATCAATAAACATAATGAAAACATTTTCTGAAGACCTCTAATTGTCACTGCATTAAAATAAGAAAAGAAACAATATGCACACAAAAAATCATTTTATATTTTTGAGATACACAAATTGTAGAATAACACATTTTGAACATGCAATTTATTTAAAACAGAATACATACATTAATTAGTTAATGGTATAAAAACATGCATGCTTTTTACTAAAAAAAATGTATGCTAATATTAATTTTAAAAGCAAAAACAATAAATAATTAACATTATATAATATCACAGATTGAAGTTGTTTTGTAACATTATTACTTCTATTGAAATAGTAAAGTTTAATTTTTTTGTTGTAGACTAGTTGTTAAATACATTTTTGAATCATCTTAGCTATATAGAACACCCTGCAAAAATTAAACTGTACAAAAAGGAAATAAAGAGGTATATTTCATTTGTGATATCACAGACCAGTACTAACACACTCTTTGTAAAAGAATAATATTGATTAAATTCAGGAATTAAGTATTGTATATCTGTCTAAGAATAACTTACGTTTAATTAAATATTATCTTATGTATTATAGACACTCGTTCTGTACATATTATTGCGTCATACGCATATCCATTGTTTTTGTCTGACCTTTCATTTGTATTAGATTTTTAAATGTTGATATTTCGTTTCAAGCTTCGCTCTAAATCAACACTTAACTTACAATTAAACGCCCAGTACTTAAAAAATCAACGCTTAATGGTTATCTATCTATATGTACATATATATATATATATATATATATATATATATATATATATATATATATATATATATATATATATATATATATATATGTATATTAACCAAAGCGAGTATGTGCAAACAAGTATGACAAATGACCCTCACTTGGGTCGACCAATCACGGTTTTCAAGCGTAGTGGGATAAAAAGAAGAAAAAAAAGGGGGGGGGGATTGGGAAACAATACTTCTTGCATTCACGTGCTTTGTTCCTTCACATAATAGCATTTGATTCGTAGTTTAGAGGTTATCACTACTACCACGCACACGGAGAGTCCTGGGTTCAAGCCCCAGCAGCAACATTTTTTTTTGTGCTCGTTCTTTTCGTCCTTTTTGCGAATATGACTAACCCCCACTAGGGTCGGCCAATCACAGTTTATGGTTTGAAACTGATAGTAGTAAAGTATGGGGGGGGGCAGGTAACAACAACGGCAATGCGCATGTCTCCACGTTTCCTCGCTCTTTCTCATTACTTCGTGCTGCTGTTTGTGTCCGTTCTCTCATCTCCTCCCCCCCCCCGTTCTTTGCACTATCTATGTTTGGAAAGTTTGCTGCTGATGCTACGCTGCGTGCGGTTCCCATCAATTATAACATGTTACCGTAATGTGTGCCAACCTTACTTTTGGTAAATCACTCAAACTAGCAAACTGAACAAGAGATTAGGAAAGCTCTTACTGTATTATTATTTTCTTAAAATTTAAAAAAAAATAATATTTTTTGTCATACGTAAAACTTAAATTTGATACTTAAATAAAAGCGTTATGGTTCAAATAGCAGTGAAATTTTTTGACTTCGCACGCTTCATTAATAAATAATAACTACATGACCATGATAACTATAATTTTCTTTCTATACTAGATTTATATATCAATGAGTTTCAAATATATAGTTTGAGGAAATTAATAATTAAAAATACATATACATATTTTATATGTATATTAGGACTGCGTAAATTAACGATACATTTCTCGATTTATCGTTAACATTTTTCACGATTCAATTATTTTTACCGATTAATCACTTACAAATTATAGGAAGTTAAAAAGTAAAAAAAAAGTAATAGAAAATAGATGCAGATAAATAATAACGAATTTCCTGACGATTACACCTAAATTTTGGTTTTAAACTATTGACTGACGGAAATGTTCAAATTGTTGATAAAGTTTATTGTATCCATTGTGAGAAATTGTTTGCCTACAATGGTTCTAACACTTCGCCTACTTATCAAACGAAATGAAAATCGTATTAAGCTAATTGCAGTAATGGGGTCTCACTCAGAGACAGTAAATGACGACATATATTCCGATGAATTACTGCGTTAAAAAATAGAAATGAAAGTTCCTGAATCCATTAACCCTCTACAATGGTGGAAACGTAATGAATACCGATTTCCGATAATGTCATTCCTTGCCAAGACCATTTTGAGCATGCCAGTTACCTCAGTTCCATGTGAATGATTGTTCAACTCGGCTGGTTACATTGTAAATTAGAGCCACTCATCATTTGAACCAAATAATGTCAACACCCTTGTCTTTTTGCGTAGTTGGTTAAAGTATGACATACAAAGGAGACATTCCAGCGTTATGTAGATTTTCAACAAGAACGTTAAATAAGTGTTATTTATGACACCATACATTTTAATATTTTGCTTTAATAGAAATTAACGATTAATTAATCGTTAATTTTTTCAAAAGTTAATGATAAAATTTAAATTAATCGTTAACATCCCTAATATATGTAAATATATATATATATATATATATATATATATATATATAAATATACATATACAGATATATATATATATATTGCCTTGCTTGAAAGCCGTGACTAAAGAAAACGTGTGAATGCTACTTCACGTGTCCCCAATAGAGTACTATAGGCCATCATGATATGAACAAAATTGTGTTTTTTTATTAATTATAAATAAGGTGATGTATTTTTCCTAAGAATTTTGTCCTAATGTATGTATTATATAATATTTATAATGCTACAATTTTATATCAAATATTACCATTCATTATTGCAGTAAAATTGTATTGCTTGAATATATATTTTTTTTAAATACAAAATTAAATTACGGTATACTCATGGTCATTATAGTTTTGGAAAGTATTTTCGATGCTTAACTTTCTTGAATTTACAGATATATGTAAAACATACCATATTTATTATTTTAAAATATTACAATTTTTTTTTCCATTTCTAGACGTCAAATGTCAAGCAACGCTTCAATTAGTTTAGGATTATCGATTTGTTTATGAATAAAATGTAACAAAAGGCCATAATAAACAAATAAAATGAAACACAATTAATATTTTAAAATAAATATTCTGTTAAAAGGCTAAGATAATAATCAAATAGATAAAAGATTACGACACTACTCAAAAGCATTTGCAATAGTTCATGGCTTTAATTTACTTATAATACGTAACTACTTTAGTATCTCGGAATCCATATGTAGATCATTTGATCTAAGACTTCCCTTTAGGTAGAGAGCAAACTGTAAAGATTAATTGCGCTAAATTAGCACCAATAACGGTTAACTAAGGAATTCCACAAGGAACAGCGTTAATGTTAGGTGCCCTACACATCTCATTTTATTTACACGATAAACCAGAAAACATATTTTAAACAGGAACAGAAGAGAAGTTATTTGCTGATGCTTGTATACTTTATAGAACAATTAATTCATAACAAGATAGCAACATTTTACTAAAGACATGGATAGATAAATATAATGGGAAACTAATTGGGGTATGTCTTTCTACCCCAAAAAAGTTTAAACTGTTTAGAGTAAGAAAGAAAAAGAAAAATATAAATAGAAAATATTTTATTCTTGGGAAGCAACTAATCCAAACTAAAGATGCCAACATCTAAAGAATAATAATGTATGATAACTTATCAAAGAATCTCCATGCAAATAAATTAATTCATTAAAAAAGGCTTGATAAGAAAAACTTTACAGCTGTAATAAGAAAGTAAAACTAAAACGCTCCTTACTTTGATGAGACCTGAATTAGAATAAGCATCTTCTGTATGGGGCCCATCCACCAAAGAAAACATTAATAAATTAGAACAAATTAAAAAAAAGAGCCGCTACATTCATTACTAGCAAATATTCATAACTGAAAAATAACACCTTTAGTTAAATCATTAAACTTAAAACTTGAAACTCTAAAGAATATAAGGAAAAATGACAAAGTAATACTAATACATAAGGCAATTAATTCTAACTTGGAAATATAACACAACTATTTTCTAATAAAATCCTCTGACAAATATAGGGATAACCATTTTTTTTTAAAATTCCATAAATTAGAAAAAAACACTTACAAATTATTGTTCTTTCCTTCCGGAAATCGGAACTGAAATGGGTTTCCTAAGGAAACCAGGAAAAACCCACATCTTATCAACATTTAAAACTGTAATTGAAAAATAAGAATAGACAAAAAGCATGCATAAGCATAGGACGCAATAATCTTCTGTATAAATGGAGAGTATGTAATGGATAAGATAAAATCAGATGAGATAAATAAATAAAAAAATAAAGACGTTATTTTACAATATGGAAACATTGAGCTTCTCATTAACAAAAAAAAATGAATATTAATATAAATGTTTTTACTGAAAAAATTGTAAATCATATAATTTACACTCACATTTGGATTTCCTTTAAAAAGAATATATATATATATTGTATATATATATATATATATATATATATATATATATATATATATATATATATATATATATATATATATATATATAAATATGATAATAATAATTACGAAATAAACTACTTTTAATATGCGACTTAGCTTTATAATTTTTTTTATTAACAACCTCATAAGTGCACTCATTTATAATATATAACTTAGGATAAACTTTCAACACCAATGCTGCAATAATTACAACGCTCAGCCTCATAACTTATATGAACATGATATCTTTCCTTTTTAATATCACTCACGCCTAAAATGTAAACAAATGCACCAGCACTACCAGGACATGTGCGCGTTATGTATTTGTATCTTGTACGAATGATATTTCCATTTTCTGACACTTTTTTCTTGTCTTTCCAATACCCAACAGTAACATGTTTAGTGGATCCATGAGGATGTGAGACAATGAAAGTAAATACACGTGTGTGATTTGGATCACAATTTTTATTGTTAACTTTTTCCAATTGGTCTTGACACTTCTTTATCATGGAGCTCAATTTTTTAAATAACTGTAAATCACACGTGGCACACTCCACTACACACCAGCCTTCATTTTGATCAATTTTATGGACACGGGTTCCATGTATTTTAGTGACTTGACTTTCATAGGTGTCATAGAACAAATCAAAACTAGATTTCTCTGCTTCACTATAATCATACACAACAGTCCTTGATGTCAACACGTACACAATGCATAATTGCATATTTGGACTTGAACTGACTCTACAATTTCTGCAGGAACATGTTGATTTATTTTCTTGATTTTTTTTAACATCTATGACAATTCCAGTTTTGTAGCGGGGAACTATCATGTCAGGTATGGTGTATTTCAGAACCATACCTGCAACTTCTGGGGGAGTAGTTGGTCTTTCTGTACTTATGTATTCAACACACACTTTTGTGGTAATGTCAGCTGTCAATTGTATTAATTTAAGGATGTCAGCGTCTCGAAAATCAGTATGAATATATTCCAATTTGAAATCGTTAATTGCATAGAATTTCTCATGACCTGGGTTTTTGTTACATTTGCAGGGCTCTAAGTATTTTGACGTATATGTTTGACTTTGGGTCACTGTACGATGAGAATGAAACGAATTCACACGTTACAAAATGTAAACATTAAGCTTTTTCATTATTTTATGGCATCGTCATTTCTATTTGTTTATTTAACGTTTAAAACACATTTAAAGCATTTTTGTTAATTGATTTGAAAGTCATAAAAATAGTTTTACTCATGTTAATTCATCGTTTATGGAATACTTGAGAGGTATGAATTAAAACAGGCAGAATGCATTAATAAAAGGACGCCCTGAAAAAAAAAGACACACACCCACACGCAAAGCATAATATGTATAGGTTGGCCCAATAAAAGTATGTACATCTCATAAAATGTATTATAATGACATCAAATTTAGTGTAACTATCCCATATTAGCTTAAATAGTTTAATGGTGTACTTACTTACATATGATTTTTTATTAATAAATATTTTGCCAACAAATTGCACGAAGAATTTTAATTAATTAAATTAAATTTTGGAATGACTATTATACTACGAAAACTTCTCTCTTTTATTTGCCTATCCTGTATATATATATATATATAGTATATATATATATATATATATATATAATATATATATATATATATATATATATATATATATATATATAAACATATATAATTAGGGCAGGTTTATTCTCGATTCATATATAACGCATATATTGATCCCATTAAGTCGCTATTTAATATAGCACGAAATCGATTAAGTCATTGTAATTCCATGGCTCGCAAATTTGGTGATGTAATACAACAAATTCGTTCTCTTATGCAAGAAATAAAGAAGAAAAACATTTTTGTTTACGTATGCACATATACATAATTAATAATAATAAGAGGGAAAAGTATATAAATAACAAAACAATTAGGGCCTCGAAAATTAACGATTAATTTCTCGATTAATCGTTAAAAATGTTAACAATTAAATTACTTCTTAACGATTAATTGACCCATCACTTACAAATTATTGGAAGTAAAAAATTATAAAAAATAAAAAATAGCAGCCGATAAATGATAACACATTTCCTGACGATTACACGAACATTTTGGTTTTAAACTATTGACTGACGGGAATGTTCAAAATGTTTATAACGTTTATATTATACATTGTGAGAAAGCATTTGCATACCATGGTTCTAAAACTTCGCCTACTTATCAAACCAAATGGAAAGCGTATTAAGCTAATTGCAGTAATGGATACTGACTCAGAGACAGAAAAGAACGACAGCTCTTCTGATGAATTACATGAATAACTGGGTTATAAAATGGAGATAAAAATTCCTTAATACATTAACCTTCTACAAAAGTAAAAATATAATGAACACCGATATCCGATAATGTTATTCCTTCCCAAGACCGTTTTGTGCATACCAGTTACCTCAATTCCATGTTCAGCTCGGCTGGATATTTTGTCAATTAGACCCACTCTTCACTTGAACCAAATAATGACAACACATTTGTTTTTCTGCGTAGTTGGTTAAAAAATGACATAATAAGAAAAACCCGTAAAAAACCAAGTTTTTGACTATAAATCCTTTATGTACGAGAAGTAACTAAAAGAATGTTCATTATAATACGCAGCGCCAGACCATCCAGAAATACAAAATTGCAGTTGTGTCGTAAAACATGTTTAATATAATGCGCACCGATCAGGAATATGTTTATAAAAAGAGTTGTCAATAAAATACGCACCTTATTGCGCGACAGAAAGGTTGTTCAATATAATACGCACCGCGACGCTCTATCTCAAAAAATAGCATGATACATAGGAATAAATAAAATAATCTAAAAAAGCAATAATTTAATTACGGTCCATGCGATCGATCTGAAATTTTGATACATTGTTTTTATTATCGGTACGAAACTGCCTGCAAAATTTCAGCTCGCTAGCTTACGAGCAAGTGGGTTAAAAATCGATCAAAAGTTTTGGCGACAAGGGCGGGCGGTCGGGCGGGCGGCCGCAGACACCACGAGTTAATATAAAGGATGTAATAAAAAACAACCCGTAAAAAACCAAGTTTTTGACTATAAATCCTTTACGTATGAGACGTAACTAAAAGAATGTTCATTATAACACGCAGCGCAAGACCATCCAAAAATACAAAATTGCAGTTGTGTCGTAAAACGTGTTTAATATAATGCGCACCGATCAGAAATATGTTTATAAAAAGTGCTGTCAATAAAATACGCACCTTATTGCGCGACAGAAAGGTTGTTCAATATAATACGCACCGCGACGCTCTATCTCAAAAAATAGCATGATACATAGGAATAAATAAAATAATCTAAAAAATCAATAATTTAATTACGGTACATGCGATCGATCTGAAATTTTGATACATTGTTTTTATTATCGGTATGAAACTGCCTGCAAAATTTCAACTCGCTGGCTTACGAGCAAGTGGGTTAAAAATCGATCAAAAGTTTTGGCGACAAGGGCGGTGTCGGTCGGTCGGTCGGGCGGGCGGCCGCAGACACCACGAGTTAATATAAAGGATTTAAAAAAGGAGACATCCCAGTGTTATTTAAAGTTTCAACAAGAACGTTTAATAAGTTTTACTTATGAAATTATAAATTTTAATTTTTTGCTTTAATCGAAATTAAAGATTAATTAATCGTTAATTTTTCAAGAGTTAACGATGAAATTTAAATTAATCGTTAACAGCCCTAAAAATACAATATATTTCATACATTGAAAAAAAAATAATATAAATATTTTATTAAATGTTCATCGATTTTTAGTCGATCAAATTCTATCTAATCGATTAAAATTTTTATCAAATAATCGATTTCGTAATTTTTAATTTCTGCAGCCCTAATATAAATATATATTGTAATTTACAAACGAATACCTACTCGATGTTTCTTGAACAAATGGTATGTTTAGCTCATTTGTAGCATCTGTAGTATCCGGAGCTTCTTTATTTTTATTTTTTTTCTTGTAGGAGAGATAATTATCAGAATTTTAAAGACAATAGGTGAACAAGACTTTTCTGAGATAAACAACATACGTAATGTGACAGAAATAAGAGAAAAATGAGTTAATGGACAAAAAGAATATTCTTTTAAAATTGGATATATTTGCTATAAAAACACAGGATGAAACAAAGATTACACAATTTCTAAAGAAAATTGAAAGGGATACATGCATACATTACTGTTCTTGGTAAAAGTATACATCTTTTTTTATAGCCTAAACAATGTATGAATATTTAGGCAAAATAAATTGAGGAAATAATTTAGCAACGAACACAATGAAATCAAATAATACAATCTACCTTAAAAAAGAGAGACTTGATTTTCCTCCTACAGAATAAAGTCAAAATATAAATAAGTATAGTGTCAATTAACGTTTGAAATATTAAATAATATTAATACGTTTGTAAAGGAAAAAAAAACTTCAATGAACAATTAATACAATATATTGTAAATAGCAAATGTTAAAATGTGATTAAAATACAGCTTTATATATTTAAATAAGAAAAACCCGTAAAAAACCAAGTTTTTGACTATAAATCCTTTATGTACGAGAAGTAACTAAAAGAATGTTCATTATAATACGCAGCGCAAGACCATCCAGAAATACAAAATTGCAGTTGTGTCGTAAAAAATGTTTAATATAATGCGCACCGATCAGGAATATGTTTATAAAAAGAGCTGTCAATAAAATACGCACCTTATTGCGCGACAGAAAGGTTGTTCAATATAATACGCACCGCGACGCTCTATCTCAAAAAATAGCATGATACATAGGAATAAATAAAATAATCTAAAAAATCAATAATTTAATTACGGTACATGCGATCGATCAGAAATTTTGATACATTGTTTTTATCATTGGTACGAAACTGCCTGCAAAATTTCAGCTCGCTATCTTGCGAGCAAGTGGGTTAAAAATCGATCAAAAGTTTTGGCGACAACGTCGGTCGGTCGGTCGGTCGGTCGGTCGGTCGGTCGGTCGGCCGCAGACACCACGAGTTAATATAAAGGATTTAAAAAACACGGAAATTGAGAAAACTAAATAATAAAGGTATATATTTATTTAAGTCAGTCTTTTGTTATACATATTTTCTTTTGTAAATATTGTCGATTCATTTTCCATTAAAAAATTAATACATTTTCAAAATTAAGGGTACTTTACCTTTTGAATAGACCAATCAATATAAGCATTGCAATGGCAGCAGCAGTTACACTTACAGCAAATTTTACTTTAGTATTCACATTATTGTTTGCGATTTCTTTTTAAAAAGAATATAATAAATGAAGTTATTTGAAATTACATTTAGGTGACAGCCCTGAACGGTTTACATTATTAATATTTATTTGCAAATTTGTGTACATAAGAACATAAATAAAATATGAGGTCCAATCAGTGGCGCAGCGTTGGGTGGGTGGCTGTTCGGGATGAGAACCGCAACCTGTGACAAAAGGGCGGATTAATACTGCACTGTTCCCCTGGCTGCAATTCAAACTGGGGTCCTGTTTAAGCAGCGTCTATTTAAATAAAATGATTGCTAGCTGCTAATATAAGACTGCAACATGTAAGGCAGAGTGTAATAAGTCAACAAAAAATTAATAGAAGTCAATTAAATTAATTTAAAGTTACACGAATCCACACTTCATTAAAATTGTTATTATTTATTTCAATCTAGAACCTTCGTTTAAGAATTTTCTCATGGCGAAATTATCAATCAAAACAGTAAAGCTAAGTCAGCTTACGCTTTCTTTTTTCAATGCTCATTATACAGAAAGGACCCAGTCTTTGTTTTCCCATGTAAATGCAACTTCTAATTTTGTTATTTGTATGCTCAATTTTGAAAATGATCGCTCTCCACTGCAGTTTGATGTCATCATTGAGAGACAGATGCAAAGTGCGATGTGTACATTTGGAAAGGACTATGTACAATTTGCTCATTCAAAAACAGCAACATTTGTAACTCTTTGCATGTGTTTTGAGTTTCGCATTGTGCTATTTCCTGTTCCTGACCCTGAGCCTGGGACTGGACGATAACTTTTTTGAAGATTTCTGAAAATTGTACAATTCTGATAGAAAGGCAGTCTTCGAAATCATTTAAATATTCCTCCATTAACTTGGCTGCTGCCCCTCGGATGGAATCATTGATGAGCTCAGTTTGGTTTATAAGAAAGCCACAATTTTCATGGATACATATGCGTCGAAGCGATGTTTTAAGACTAAAGAATGTTTTAATGATTACTAAAAAATACCTCAACCTAGAATTTTTGTAACAGAGAAATTACTGTTTTGGCTGATGTCGCTTTATCAAACACTCTCTCTTTTTTTATTGTATTGAAGAGTGTTTTTACAATTTCTCCACGGACTTGCCCTTTCCCCTTTCTTCATTGGAATTAAATTCAGAACACTGTCTTTTAACAGACTCAAGGATAGAAATTCAACAAGTGCATGGCTGAATTCAAAGATAGACCAAACTCTTGAAGGGATACGTTTTTGTTCATAAATCTTTCTATCATTTGCATATATTTGCAGCATTTTAGTATGACTGTAAACGGCAATCTTGAATTTGAATGTCATTTTCTTCCAAACAATTAATAATACTGTTTGCACTTTCTGATCCAGTATTGAAATACATTGAATGAATTTGATGAATCGCTCAACAGAACTTAATGATTTTTAGCTAAATTGATTGAGCGCAAAATCTCATTCAGATGACAGTTTCGAGTAGACTAGTAGACTACAGTACAAGATAGCGATACATGTGAAATAAAAATGGTTCATGGTAAATAAATTGACACGTTTTTACGCTCGCTAATTTTTCAAACTCATACTTAATTGATTTTGTTTTCTTGATTTTCCGCTAATTTTTCTACATTTAAAACTATCTATTAGGACACTGAAAGATTTCTATAATTTTTCAAAATTTCTTTTATGTGACAACTTTTTAAGTAAACAATCTACTTTTTATTAAAAATATATTCAAACTTCACTCGCTGTTCCCTACGTAGCGATCATGACAAACGGATGATGTCTCAATTAACGATACATGTATTTTAAATGTTTATTCTTTTTTGTTTTACTGAACTTACTAGTATTTAATTAAATACAATGTTTATTCGAATATTTACTTCTTACTGCAGTATGTTTGTAGGTCGAAGCGTCGTAACTCGTGTAATGTGTACTAAATTAACTAATAATTTGATTATTGAAATATACTATTTAAGTGAAAGTTTCGTATTCGCAAGTTTTCCAAACTAATACAAAATTTTTTTTTCCTAAGCTATTTTTCCTGTTTCCTGAATAATATTTTTATATATTATTACAAACAATGACGATTTCTGGTACTTCACACTCTTCTAAATTTGTTCGTGAAAAGTAGATGATGTTTTAATAATTTATTATATTTTCAGGGCTTCATGCACACATTTGCTCAACTTTATACTACAAAATAATAAGTTTGGAGACGCTTAAATCATTGAGGGTCCATGGCTTTGGCCCATTCAAACTCACCCCCCCCTTTTTTTTTAATCCGCCGTAGGATTGACACCATCTCGAATGCTTACACCATAATAAAAAGTATCAATTTACAGGCCATACTATCGTACACATTAAAATGCACATTTTACAGATACCATATGTGTTTTCGATTTAAAACTTTGATAAATAATAGACATTTTACACAAGAAAACATGAGGTAATTGCTGGAATTTTAAGATATCTCTTACATTTTGAGCCTAAAAACATGTTATCAAAAACCCAGCAAGATGCATTTATGTATAAAGCTTTCAGACTGTAGGTCTACTAATTCTTCATTAGAGTTTTGTCTATCAGTTAAAAATACATAAATAAACAAAAGGCAAAAACACACGCAAACGTTTACATCCGAAAACACACACACATACGAGTTAATAGTAAATCTTTAATAGTGGCTCAGGTTTCAGAAGAAATACCATTACATTAAAACACTTAAATAAAGCTGATATTGCATTTCAATTTTTTGTTTAAATTTTACTATTATGTTTTTAAAATTGTATCAGAAGTATCTATGAAAGAAGATTCATGTAATTTGAGCGTTACAAAAAGTAAAGATGGTAAGATTAATCTTCAATAGACTATGTTTTCTACATTGACGTTATTACAATTTCATACTGATACACTAAATTATATTAATTTCGAGCCATTTTCAAGACCAATTTGGACACAAGCATTTTCATTAATAATTGTATTTTCTTAAAAATTAATTACGTTAATACAGTTTTTTTTAAAAATAATGTAAAATTATGATCTTTAAATATTTTTTTAATGGTGAGTTGGTTGCTCCTTGTCATTGTTTTATTGCAGGTGCAACAACAACATTAACTACGCTACTGAACCTAAATTTGAATTTGATCAAAGTCTAAATTAAATAAATGTATTTGAACATTTAGCAATTATATTAACATATAAAGATGTAGGCGTATATTGTTAAAAACAATATTATTTTAATTACCAAAAATAAAACCTTTTTGTTCCCTCTTTGTAAATATGACGATGAAAACATACTTTTTACATACCTGTATGTATTGTACAATTTATTCCATTATGTTCCGATTTCGAAGAACAGCTGGTATATTTTATAGAGACATTTACATCATGTGGTCTTTGTTCTAGAAAAAGTGTTACATTATTCTCTCCACGTAAGGACCGCCACATGCCTTGTGCTATGATATCTATTAAACATGGTTTAAAGTAACTTTGGCAGACGAACGTTATGTTCAAATTTGGCTCATTGATAATTTTTGTACAACTAGTTAAATTAGTTGATATTTCTTTTCCATTTATGAATATTAATCCACTGGTATTGGCATTTTCTGTTAAGATATAAAAAAAAATAATGGGATTACAATATGATAGAACAATTATTTTCAATAAACGTAAAGGGAAATACACATGTTTCCACTTGATAATTTCACCTACATTGCTAATCGTTTTGATTTTATTTCTTGTATTTAAAAATATGTTAATATATCATACGTGCTTTAGTTTATGTATATATACATATAATAAAACCATATATGTATCTATATATGTTTATATATATTTATATAATATAATGTATATATATATATATATCTCCCTTGGTTCCGTGTTAGCCTTACTCTTCCGTACGCTCATGAATATTAGGATAAGAGTGGTCCTGATCAATTATACCATACAAACATCTCAACATATATATATATATTTGTTACAATAACAATATACTATATTACCAGGTTTTATTATTTGAGGGAAATCAATTTTGTTGCTTTGAACTTCCTGTGCATTCGACTTTATTAATTTAGCGCTGATAACTGCACCATTGTATTCATTAGATGCTGGAACTTTGATGTTTGCTTTTATAACAAATACATTTGGAAGTTCACACGTAACCTTGACACTCGAAATACATTCTTGTATGTTTAAGTCAGCATACTGTCAGGAAAAAATAAGAAAATGCTAATACACAAATTATTTAAATTCTATACATAAAATAAAGAAAAATATGTTTAGTCCTTCATATAAATATATATGTATATAGGCATAATTATATATATACATATATATATATATATATATATATATATATATATATATATCAAAGTAGGTCTGTGTTCATATCCTTTAAGGCTGACTAAGCCATTCATTCGATCGTCGTGAAACTTTTGGAGACTGTTAAATACGCTCCCGGGATGGTAAAAGTTTTTTTTTAAAATTTATTTATTGTTAAATTCGATTAAAGCCAACAATTAAAATGCATTTTGTCACAAGTAAAACTTATTAATCGTTATTGTTGAAAATCTAACTGTCTCCTTTATATGTCATCATTTAACCAACTACGCAAAAAGACACGTGTGTTGATATTATTTGGTTCAAGTCTCAAGTGATTAGTCGGTCTAATTGACAATATAACCAGCCGAGCTGAACAATCATTCACACGGTACTGAGGTAACTGGTATGCACAAAATGGTTTTGGCAAGGAATGACATTATCGGATATCGGTGTTCATTAAGTTTCCACCATTGTAGAGGGTTAATGGATTTTCATTTGGTTTGTGTAAGAACCATGGTAGGCAACGGTATCAACATTTTGAACATTCCCGTCAGTCAATAGTTCATAACCAAAATGTTCGTGTAATTGTCAGGAAAAGTGTTACGTATCGGCCGCTATTTTTATTATTATTCTTTTTTAATTCATTACGTTCAATTATTTGTAAGTGATGGGTCGATTAATCGTTAACAAATAATTTTATAGTTAAACAATTTTAAAGATTAATCGAGAAATTAATCGTTAATTTCCGTAGCCCATATATGTATAAAAAATTAAAATATGAAAATATGCATGTTTGTACTGCATGGCTTACTAAACTATGAATCAGATTGCTTTGATACTTTGGAATATTCTTGAGTACGCTCCCAAGATGGTACCTAGCAAACAATGTTTTAAAAATTTACACTAATGGGAGGCTATATGAGTTGTATACGAATTAGTTTAAGAGTTAGCTACTGTTAAAATGGATGGATCTTGATCGAGTTACCTAGTATATAAAATGTGATAGCCCAAATTAAATATGATGTGTATCAACTCCTAATGACCTTTTTTTGGGGGTCAGGGGCCACAAATATTTCCTTTTTTTCCGTTAAAGCGTAAGACTTTATTTCCTTTTATATTATTCACGATCTTGACAAATAATGACAATGTATCCATTATTATACATAATGAAATTAACAGGTTTTTTGAGCTTTACATAATGCACCGATTGGGCCCGGAGTCCTTATATATATATTTGTTTATGCAAGCTATATAAATAGTATTTTCATCATCCTATTGTTTTGAAACGTTGTATGATGTTGAATACACTACCGCAATTGTCTGTGGCATAATTTTTATTCATAAAACATAGAGAACGCTGGGGCCCAAAACTTTTAAGATTTCATTCCACAATTCATTTTATAGAGCTTTGACAAATATTGATTAATTTATCCATTACGATCCACATTAGATAAACTGGTGTTTTGAACTTTTAATCTTTTACCGATTGGTCTCGGGGGCTAATAGTTTCGTTTTCTTTTCCTTACATATACTACATAAATATTATTTTATATATCCGATTGCTATAAAACTTGAGTTTGCGTCAGAAAATGTTTTTGGTATAAACAAGTTTTAATAAATAGAGGTAAAAAGACTTTTAGAAACCACGTTTTAATAAATTGACTAAAAAGTAGTAAATAATTTAAAACTTATAAGGTCAAATACTTCCGTTTTATATGACTAAAAACGTTGGGCGGGTGTTTGGTATAATAATTACAGATTTATAATTTAGAAGGCAAATGAGAGTCATATTAAATCACAGTACTTGAACTTACAAGTTTTAAATTATTTTCTTCTTCCAGATTGCAATAAACGAGTATACTGATTCTGACATTTAAATCATGCGGAATTTCGGATGCCAGAGCCCTTTATGTTCTTTAGTGATATAAGGGGCCGTCCATAAATGGTGTTACACATCAATGGGGTGGGGAGGGGACGATACGTGAAGAGCGAAAGGGGGTGATTAAGAAATGACACGTCATATCAAAATGCGCTACTTAAAAAGAAAAGTCCACTTAAATATTTGATTGTTTGCAATTTATTTAATAAAGTTTTTAAGGGCTTCACATGTGTTACGATATTAGACTAAATACATACTTAAAATGACAAATAAATAGATTTTAAACATGCTACTTTTCAATTAGAAAATATTGCTGGGGGGAAGTGCAAAGCTTTGTGACGTCACATTGGAGGGTGGTCTAAGTTTTTGTGACGAAGGGGCAGGGGTTATAAATAGGCTAAAGTAACGTGACGTCATTTATGGACTGCCCTTAAGCTTTATAATTATTATTTTATACATACATATTTACTAAAAAATAGCTTTAACTGACTTAATAATCGATTTATGAGTTTCCAACTTCTCATTTAAAGATAATTGCTGAAGTGAATCAGGCAAATTCTTTAAAAACTACGCCTTTGACTTTAATAGGTGTTAATTTCTATGATTATTATTTGGCACTTCACTAGTCTTGCCTTGCTCTGTTTCTTTTTTTACGAAATCTATAATAATAAAATTTAAATATTATCAACCGGCTTAAAGGTGGACTATAGAGAAAACTTGGAAAAGCAAATGACAGATTGCTCATAATTAAAATGTAAAATCAATTACATTTTATCTGATATCTATGCTTTAAAGTATGAGCTAAATAACTAGATCACACTAAAACACAAAAATAGGGGAGCATGTTTAAAATATTATGGCGAATTAAATTCATAATATGAACATGTTTGAGGCCAGTACCCACCATCCATCATTTTTTTACAAACACTTTTCCGCATATGATTATAATGTAACTGAGTAGATATGACGTGGATTTGTGTCAGACAATGAATTTGATATCTAGAAATTATAACACAAAGAGGAGTTGGCCCCAAATATAATTTGTAGGGATGGGGGGCATTAAAAATAAATATTATACAAAAATAAGATTTGTTTCCAACTTATTCTACAATTTAAAAGAATTGTTTGATTTATCGTATAAATGTAATACACATGTTTCGTATTATTCATGTTCAAACAAAAAAAGGGAATGATACAAGCAATATCGACGCTTTTAAATTTCAAGGACACTTATTTTAAAAAATTATGCAAATGAAAGTGATTGATTGACTCACTGACTGCCTACACAACTCATCACTTAATTTTCGACTACCATTGTAAATAGACAACTTAAGTTTTGTGATCTCATGCCTTGGAACTAAAAAAAAGTTGAACCATTGAAAAAAAATTTACCTTGCAATCTTAGAGAAATAAGTTATTTTTATTTTACCAACTCGCAAAATTGTTTTAAACCGCTGACATTCGCTGGGTATATGTAAAAAAATTAACACACACAGATGTAATAAGCCATATTAATAAAATACTATAGGAAATAAATTCATACTATTCACTCATCAGGGGTCGGTAAATATATTCCTCTTTTTCCCTCAAAGTGAGTGACTTTGCTCCTCTTAAATTAACACGAATAATAGTTTTTTTCAAAATAATTTTGACACAATTGCATTATCACAAAAAAGAACCAAAATATGGCATATTTTTTAAATGGGTTAAATGTGACCAGGGCCTGTTTCTCTTTACGTTTTATAAAAAGTACAAAAAAGTAAAAAGTACATATTTTTCGACTACCCATGTAAATAGACAACTAAACTTTTGTTATAACAAACTACATTTTGGGGTAGTTTTTCAACAAAAAGTAAAGTAACTATTTTTAATAAACAGTAAATTAAATAACAAAAGTATGCGTACTTACAAACAAAGGCACGTCATCAGTTTTCTTTTGTATATAAAAGTGTGCATATTTAGTTGAAGGATCTTGGGAGTAGCTAATTTCACATTTAAACACAACTGTGTCAATGTCACTGATTAAAACATTTTCACATACTGTTTTAGTGTCTTCTTGTCTGTACTCAAATATTTTTATACTTTGCCCGAAGACACAGTCTATAAATGAAAATGACAACGAAGCGGCTTAAAATTTTTATAATGACTTAGAAAGGAATGAAGTTAATTCAATAAAAAAACACAAAATAATATAATTAAAATAATAAACAGTCCTATACACAATTACAACCAAACATTAACATGTCGATGCATAAACGAAATATATCTTCTCTAAAGATGGATACGATTCAAGCGATGGATTATAAAATGTGATTCAGTTTTATACTTTCACACACGTTTATTTTCTGTAAAATCAAAGAAACTTAGCCAAAACCTTTTTTTTCAATTATTTTATACAAATAGCTTTAATAAATTTAGAGTTAGTTTCAATACTACCTTCATATATAAAATTTTACAAGACTAACACACCTATACAAAACAAACACAGTAACATAAATAAATAAATATATATATATTTATATATATATATATATATATATATATATATATATATATATATATATATATATATATATATATATATATATGTATATACATTTATATTTATCTTTATTTATATATATATGTCTTTACATACTTTTTAATTTTATGCGCATAATTATATGATCAAAGAGTAATAACTCACCAGTGAAAAGAATAAATGTTGCACATAAGAAACAAAGTGTATACATTCTAAAACCACAGTCTTAAAATTATCTTAGCTTGAAATATTTCACTCACTTTAATAAAACCCCGTTTCATAATTAACTATTAGAATGAAACATTAGTAAGTATAAAAATAAAATACGTTTCTTGTGTACATGACATCGCCTTTAAATGTAGATATATGGCGTTCCTAAAATTAAAATTTTGAGCTAAAAATGTTTACAATCTGGAAAAGAAACATTAAAAAAAATGTAAGAAGTTCATTTCTTATTGATATATTTTAAAACATTTAAGTATTAGTATTTCTTTGAAATATTTTGGAACCATAATGAATTTAAATTGGATTTAGATAAATATATGCTCTTTAAACTGTATCTAGTATACACTGGAATAACCTTCAGCTGTTATGTCAAAGCGGAAATTTTAACATGACATTACAGTTCACAGGGGATCCCCACTATGAATCTAATTCTTTAGAGATGTCTTAAAGTAGGGTATTGGGGTTATTGTTTAATCAAATGATAAATTTATGTCTGTTAAAATTCTTAGATTTAACAACAAAAGAAAAGAAAAAAGACAGAAAAGTATTGTAATATTTATTTTATTTAAATTTATTTCAAATGAATATATATATATATATATGTATCTAATATATAAAGATGAAAGTTTGTGTGTTTGTTTGTTTGTGTGTTTGTTTGTTACCAATGGAAATCTACACCGTTGGACCCAGGATGCTGAAATTTTGCATGGGGCTCTCATTCGACCCTAGACAGGTCGTAGGCTATGTTTCAACCCCAGGTGACCACCCCTAGGGTAAGGGGGCCCATAATCAGAAAATGTAGAGCCAAATAAAGACAAAATAAATTCTCATTTCGATATTGAACAGCTTCATGCGGGCATTCAAAACGAGTTCATTTTGGTGCGTTATTTTTTACAATACTTTATTTTTAGCTGTGCGCTTTCAAAAATCTTTTATTGTCAAATTACGGTGCGCACCTTTTCGTGTACGCATCTAAAAGTGAGCAGTGTAATTTTATTATAATAACATTCATATTTGTTTTGGCCTTGCGGTACAAAACAGTGGCCTTTTATACAAATACTTTCTTGATATTATAGATCTGTTAACACTATTTCATTACATTTGTCACACGATGTATGGTATTTATTTTTAAATTAAGAGTTTTATTATGTTGTTTCTAATGACTCAAATTTTAATTTAAACAAATAAAAGAAATTGCCCAAGTCAAAAAAGCTTAATCGTAATTTAGAGGAACTATACGTTTGTTTTTCTTAAAATTTGATGCGTGTTCTATATTAATTTTTCTTGCTTATTTTACTTGCTCAATCCCTTAAATTTAATTATTAACGTAAATCATCAAGGAATATTACATGCATATAAAAGCCTACGACCAATGCTGTGTTTTTTTTATTACATACGCTCTATAAATTTACAATTTAAACCTTTCTACCGGACTTATAAACATAAGCATATTAAACTCAATACAAGTGAACCTATAAGCAATTAATTAAGTTGGGCGGCGAATTGAATATGCCATGGTCATTACGCTGTTGCGGAATAACAAAAGCCATTTTAAAAATAGATGTTTAGTCAAACATAGCATCTTTTTTTCCTATTTCGTAAATAATTTATTTATTTTGCAGAAACTAAATCTGTTGTTTGAAATATAATTTACAAACTATGATGTCCCATCGGGAAACATGGTCCAAAACATACTTGAATTCTTTTTTAAAATTATACCTATTACATAAAAGCCGTAAATTTAAATCGTATAACATAGAGACAAATATAAAAAAAAGCATTATATATCATTTCCATATTAAAACACTAATAAATAAAGACTATCAAAAAGTATACAATTTATTTTTGGAGCAGTACTGCATTATAAGACTTCATTTTAAGCGCCCGCCTTTAAATTAACTTTAATTGACTAAAAATTGACTATAATTTGTTCACTTTTGTCCCTTTCTACAAAACGGTCCATTTAGCGATGGATTCCAAAATCTTATATGTTGCTGTTTCACCAAGGGATACAATTCTTTTTTGATTCCCGTTTTGAGATAAGACATTATATTTTGTAAAAAAAAATTCCTGTTTTTGTTTCTGGAAATTAGATAAAGGGCGATTTTTACTAATTACTTTTAGTTCAGAGTTGAGTCGTGCTTAATTGTTTTTAGTATGATTCGTAAATTTTACAGACTTTTAGTCAAATGGGAAGTTGGACCATTAGTGAGAGGGGGCTTAGGCTTTTATTAGTATAGAAAAGGGGAGGGCACTAAATGAAGTTAATCAAGAGAAATACAAAAAAATAAGAAGAAAGTAAATCGTTGCATACACATACATACTTAACAAATAACTATTTGAATATTTTCAACAACATAATAAAACTTGCTCATTACTATAAACTTACTTATTAAAAATAAGAATCAATGATCTTGACATGCATATAAAGGCCTAGGACCTATGTTGTCATTTCATGTTTACATAATTTTATGTTTACATAAGCTAAACAAATTAACTATTTAAACTTTAGCTAACGAACTTATTAAGAAAGTCATTAAACTTAACACAAGTGAACCTAAAGATCACTAATTCCGTGTAGTTAGAAGCATAAAACTCTGGGTGGTTGTTAAGTACACTTCCGTGGTGGTAACGAGCAAAAAAAATATTTAAATATCAATTTTCATATAGCCCATATAATGAAAAAAACGTCTTTGTGCCCCCGGCCCCCATGACTGAATTGCAACTTTTTTACGCAAATGATCGTCGTGAGAGGCTACTCAACAACTTCCCAAAGTTTCATGCTTCTACCTACACGCGAAGTTGGAGAATTCAATTAGTGATGAGTCAGTTTTTTATATAAGAAAAAAACTACATAGCCTATGACCTGTCCCGGGTCAAATGAGGGTCCCATGCAAAATTTCAGCACCTAGGTCCAACGGTGTGGCATTCTATGAGTAACAAAACAAACAAAAGAAACAAACAAACAAACTTTCATCTTTATATATTAGATGGGGTTTTCCCGCTTTGGGAATGTCAATGTTTGACTGTTGCACAGTGCGCACTATTTTGACACATGCTTGGTGTGACGTAGTTTGGTGTGGGATGACGTCAATAGAGAGATATGCTAGAGGGACGATTTTGTAGCGGAGAGCACGCACAGTGTTGTTATTATTTTGCCTTGAAGGATTTCTTTGTTCAATTAAAATATTGATTCTTCTGATGGTGTTTTTACTTATTGAGTTGAAGCCTTGTGAGTCATAAAAATCATTAGAACTTGACATTCTTAAGAAGAACAAATGAAATTAATCTCTTTAGAATGTGTTTTTTAAGATTTTACTATAACTAACCCTACCTAACCAAACTTGAAGTAGTAAACAAGTTTATATATTAGCTTATCTAATACCTTTCAGCCATTTAGTGGTGCTAATAGAATAAATTAAATTCATCTGTTCATTGATGTTAAGAAGGATGAATTAAATACATATATTTATTGATCTTGTGAAGGTTAAATTAAATAAATCTCTTCTGAATATTTTTTTTTGGATCTTATAATCAATACAAAATATCACTAAACAAATTATATATCCAAAACTTAAATTAACACTTCACCTGTTTTACAAATGTCTAAACACAATTGATGTGTCCGAATTAAACAAATAGTCATGGGGTAGCAAAATTTAAACTAATTTAATAATTTACTTATAAGTTACTTATTTATCTAAGTTACTTATAAGTTTATTGATGCTAAAAGGGGGGGGGAACCTTCAGTATGGTATTTAAGAAGAAAGTTTTAACAAAGGGAAATACTTAAAAGCAGTTGTACACTAAAACAATATATAAGCTATTATGTTCCAATCTTTCTTCAGAGAAATCATGCCCCCAAAAAGAAAAACTCAATTAGGTCGTGTTTCTAAAACGGCAAAGAAGCAAGCCTTACATAGAGAAAATGAAACGAATGAACAAACACAGGCAAGACTTGCTGTTGAGAGAGAAAGAGTTTCAATCAGAAGAGCTAATGAAACCAGTGAACAAACACAGGCAAGACTTGATGATGAGAGAGAAAGAGGTTCCATAAGAAGAGCTAATGAAACCAGTGAACAAACACAGACAAGACTTGATGATAAGAGAGAAAGAGTTTCAATCAGAAGAGCTAATGAAACCAGTGAACAAACACAGGCAAGACTTGATGATGAGAGAGAAGGAGTTTCAATCAGAAGAGCTAATGAAACCAGTGAACAAACACAGGCAAGACTTGATGATGAGAGAGAAAGAGTTTCAATCAGAAGAGCTAATGAAACCAGTGAACAAACACAGGCAAGACTTGATGATGAGAGAGAAAGAGTTTCAATCAGAAGAGCTAATGAAACCAATAAACAAACACAGGCAAGACTTGATGAAAAAAGAGTCAGATCTTCAATGAGAAGAGCAAATGAAACAAAAAAACAAACCCAAATAAGACTTGCAGACCAGAGAAATGGAAATTTAAACAGAAGAAGAAATGAAATGCAGCAAGACCTAAAAGGTGCTGCTCATCAATATGACCCAGATATTCCATACCATCAACATGAAAAGGTCAACATTGGTGAGATGAACTTGATCTGCAAGCATTGCAGTGCATTTAAATGGAAAGATGAGCACCCTGGAATGTGCTGTTCAAATGGCAAAGTTAAACTAGAGACTCTGCAACATCCACCTGAGCCACTTGATCATTTGCTTCAAGGTGTATCTCAAACGTCTAAACGCTTCCTAGCCAACATCAGAAAATACAACTCATGCTTTCAAATGACATCTTTTGGTGCCAGCAAAGAAATTCGTGAACAAGGATTCATGCCAACATTTAAAGTTCAAGGCCAAATTTATCACAGGGCTGGATCTCTGCTGCCAGCTGAAGGCGAACCACAGTTTCTGCAGATCTATTTCATGGGAGACCAAGCTAGAGAAGTCCAACAAAGATGTGCAAACTTTCCAGACTTGCAACAAAATGTTGTTTTGGAGTTGCAAGAACTCCTACATGCAAACAATGCCTACCTTCAAATTTTCAAGACAGCTCTAGAAAGAATGCCAACTGATGAATACAAAGTTGTGATACGAGCTGACAAAGCACCAAGACATGAACACCAAAGGCGGTTCAATGTACCAACATTTGATGAAGTGGCCATTGTCATGGTAGGAAATGAATTTGACAGACGTGACATTGTCCTTCAAAAGCGAAACAACCTTCTCCAAAGAGTTGCAGAAACTCATCGCTCTTATGATGCTCTGCAATATCCCCTAATGTTTTGGCAAGGTGAAGATGGGTACTCCTTTGGCATTCCTCAGACAAACCCAGACACGGGAAACAATGTTTTGGGTAAAAAGGTTACAGCAATGGACTTTTATGCATATCGAATCATGATTCGCAGTGGTGAAGATAACCATCTCTTGAAATTTAGACAGCTGTTCCATCAATTCATCGTAGATATGTACGCGAAAATTGAAAGTGAACGCTTGCTCTACATCCGTCTAAATCAAAAGAAGCTGAGAGTTGAAGACTACATTCACCTCAGAGATGCCATTGCAAATGATGCCAATCCAAATGATCTGGGGAAAATGGTTATCTTGCCAGCAACATTTACAGGAAGTCCAAGACACATGCATGAGTACACTCAAGATGCTATGACTTATGTCAGAAATTATGGAAGGCCAGATTTGTTTATCACCTTTACATGCAATCCACTATGGCAAGAAATTCAGGCTCATCTTTTACCTGGCCAATCAGCAGTGGATCGACATGATTTGGTTGCTAGAGTCTTCAAACGAAAACTATCAAAATTAATGGGAGTCATTACAAAAAGTCATGTCTATGGTGAAACGAGATGCTGGATGTACTCAATTGAATGGCAGAAGAGAGGCTTACCCCATGCACACATCCTAATCTGGCTGATGAAAAAATTACGACCTAATCAAATTGACAATGTAATCTCAGCAGAAATACCAAACTCTACACAAGATAATTTTTTGTTTGAAATTGTTGTGAAAAATATGCTGCATGGACCCTGTGGAAACTTGAACAGAAACTCTGCTTGCATGGTTGATGGGAAATGCTCAAAAAAATATCCAAGGAATTTGATACAAGAAACTAAAACTGGTGAAGATGGCTATCCTGTGTACAGACGCCGTAAACCAGGAGATGGTGGTTTTACTGCAAAAATCAAAATGAAGGTTGGTTCAACATATCAAGAAATAGAAATGGACAACAGATGGGTGGTTCCCTACACTCCAATTTTGACAAAAATGTTTCAAGCTCACATAAATGTCGAATCTTGCCAATCTGTCAAGGCCATCAAATACATCTGCAAGTACGTCAATAAAGGAAGTGACCAGGCCGTTTTTGGTCTTGAAGGAAACCAAGAGAATCCAGATGAGGTGCAAAAATTTCTAATGGGTCGTTACATCAGCAGTAATGAAGCAGTCTGGAGAATTTTGAATTTCCAAATTCATGAACGGTATCCAACAGTTGTTCACTTGAGTGTTCATCTTGAAAATGGGCAAAGAGTATACTTCAACCAAGAAAATATATATCATCAAATTCTGGAGCCACCAAGAACAACTTTGACAGCTTTTTTTCAACTGTGCCAACAAGACGACTTTGCAAAAACCATTCTCTATTGTGTTGTTCCAAGGTACTATACTTGGAATGCTTCTCAAAAATTATTTAAACGCCGAAAACAAGGAGCAGATGTTGAATATCATCCAGGGATAAAATCTTCAGATGCATTGGGACGTGTGTACACCGTTCACCCATCTAATGCAGAATGCTTCTTTTTGAGGATGCTACTTCATGTTGTTAGAGGACCAACATCCTACACTGACTTAAAAACTGTTGATGGTCATGTGTGTGCTACATTTAGGGAAGCTTGCCAAATGCAAGGGCTACTAGAAAACGATCACCATTGGGTCTTGACCATGGAGGAGGCGTGTACATCTCAATCACCTACCCGTTTGAGACATCTGTTTTCAATTTTGCTGACAACATGCTCTGTTTCTAATCCACTTGCTCTCTGGGATACATTTAAAACATATTTGAGTGAGGACATTATGTTGCAAACCAAGAGAGAGAATCAAACACTGCTAATTGAGTTCTCTAATGAGATTTACAAAAGGTGTCTTATGTTGTTGGAGGATTTGTGTGTATCAATGTCAGGAAGGAACCTTGACCAGTTTGGGTTACCAACGCCTCAAAGAAATGAAAACAATCTTCAGAATAGTGAAATTCTACGAGAACAAAATTATAACACAAATGAATTGATGGCCTATGTCTCAGAAAATCAACCACGTTTAGTTGAGGATCAAAGAGCTGCCTACATTCACATCTTAGAACTGGTTACCTCAAAAAAAAGGTGGAATCATATTCCTTGATGCTCCAGGAGGTACAGGTAAAACATTTGTGATCAATTTGCTCTTGGCTACAATCAGACGAGACAAAGGTATTGCTCTAGCCGTTGCTTCTTCTGGCATAGCATCAACATTGCTTGCCGGGGGTAGAACAGCTCATTCTGCCTTCAAGTTACCTTTGAACATGAACCATTCTGAGAATGTAACCTGCAACATATCAAAAGGATCAGGAAAGGCCAAGGTACTAGAACAGTGTTCTCTCATTGTCTGGGATGAGTGTACAATGTCACACAAGCGAGCTCTTGAAGCCTTGAACAACACTCTTCAGGATTTAAAAGGAAACACAAAACTAATGGGAGGAACAGTTGTGGTATTAGCTGGAGATTTTAGACAAACTTTGCCTGTCATTCCAAGGTCAACACCAAGCGATGAGTTGAATGCCTTCCTCAAAGCTTCAACTCTGTGGAAACAGGTCAAGAAAATGACTCTGACCACCAACATGAGAGTCCATTTACATGGAGATAATGCAGCAGGCTACTTCTCACATCAATTGCTTCAACTTGGCGATGGAAAGTGGCAGGTAGACCCAGCATCAGGAACAGTTTCTTTCCCATCAAATTTTTGCACTGTAGCAAAGTCACTTGAAGAGTTGAAACTTGCCGTTTTTCCAAACATCCAAGACCAGTTTAAAAATCCTGAGTGGTTGTGCGAAAGGGCCATTCTTGCTCCAAAGAATTCAAGTGTCAACAGCATCAATTCTCAAATTCAAAATTTTCTACCAGGCATTTCAAACAACTACAAATCTATTGATACGGTTACAGATCCGGCCCAAGCTGTTTACTATCCAACAGAATTTTTGAATTCATTAGATCCTCCTGGCATGCCATCACATAACTTGGAACTTAAAATCGGAGCTCCTATCATACTTCTGAGAAATTTGGATCCCCCTAAACTATGCAATGGAACACGATTGAGCATCAAGCATCTCTTACCTCATGTAATAGAAGCCACAATTTTGACAGGCTGCGCCAAAGGAGAAGATGTCTTCATCCCAAGAATTCCACTCATACCAACAGATATGCCTTTTGATTTCAAGCGCCTCCAGTTTCCAATCAGGCTTGCATTTGCCATGTCTATCAACAAGGCACAGGGACAGTCTTTAAAAGTGGCAGGCATTGTACTTGAGGAAGCATGCTTTGCCCACGGACAGCTATATGTGGCATGTTCTAGAGTTGGGTCACCAACAAATCTTTTCATTTTTGCACCAGACGGAAAAACCAAAAATATAGTCTATCGACAAGCCTTAATATAAGCAATATATAAATTACATGTACTTATTTTTAATTACATTTCAATTTATTTTTTAAATTGTTTTTCAATGAATGAATTGAAATATTTTTTTTAAAAATCTGTTGACTATTATTTTAATCGTGCGACGCCGGGTAACCCGGCTAGTATGTATATATATATCTATGTATATGTATATATATATATATATATATATATATATATATATATATATATATATATATATATATTAGGGCTGGTACTGATTTAGAATATATGTTAAATTAATTGTCAAAATGTTAATCGATTAATTGATTAATTTTGATTAAATATATATTTTTATAACGCATATAAAGATCCGTTCAGTTGCGATTCATTATTTGCCGAAATCGGTTAAATCTCTGTAATTTCATGGCTTCTAAATTTTGGAACGTAACACAGCAAATTCGTTTTGCTCTGCAAGAATCAAGGAAGAAAAACCTTTTTGTTTACGTATGCACGTCTAAATAAATAATATTAATACGAAGGGAAAGTATGTAGGTAACAAAAATATAAATTATTAATAATTTAAAAACAAAAGATTAGAAATAATTCCTTACATTTTAATATAATTTTAACCGATCAAATTAATTTTAATCGATTAAAGATTTTAAAAAACGACTAATTTCTCGATTAATCGATACAAATTTTAATCATTTCTTAACGGTTAATCGACCCAACACTTGAAAAATATTGGAAGTCAAAAAGTTTTAAAAAATAATAACAAAATAAAACAGCGGCCGATAAAAATTATCATTTCCTGACGAGTACACGAACATTGTGGGTTTAAACTATTGACTGACGGGAATTTTCTAAATTTTGATAACAATTATTGTATCCAGTGTGGACAATTATTTTGCCTACCAACGTTTGAACACTTCGCCTACTTATCAAACCAAATGAAAAGCGTATTAAGCTAATGGCATTAATGGAGTCTTACTCACAGGCAGAAAATGACGACAGCTCTTCTGATGAATTACTGCGTTACAAAATGGAGATGAAAGTCCCTGAATCCATTAAAACTCTTAAATGGTGGAAACATAATGAACACCGAAATCCTATAATGCCATTCCTTGTCAAGACTGTTTTGTGCATACCAGTTACCTCAATTCCATGTGAATGATTGTTCAGCTTGGCTGGTTATATTGTCAATTAGACCCTTTCATCACTTAAACTAAATAATTTCGTTACACTTGTCAATTTGCGTAGTTGGTAAAAAGATGACATATAAAGGAGATTTTCCTGTGTTATTTAGATTTTCTCTAAAAAAACGTGTAATAAAGGTTACTTATGACATCATACATTTTTAATTTTAATTTTTGGCTTTAATCGAAATTTATTCGAAATTAACAATTAATTAATCGTTATTTTTTCAAAAAAGTTAACAATTAAATTTAATTTAATCATTAAGAGCCCTAATATATATGTATATGTATATATATAAATTAGTTAATTTCGATTGAAGCCAAAAATTAAAATTTATGGTGTCATAAGTAACATATTATGTTAAACTTACTTGTCCAAAATTGAGAAAACACAGGAATGTCTTCTTAATATGACATATTTTAACCAACAACGCAAACAGACAAGTGTATTGTCATTATTTGGTTCAAGTGATGAGCGGGTCTTATTGACAATGAAACCAGCCGAGCTGAAAAATCGTTCACATATCTTTAGATTGTCTCAGCTGAAGTTTATGATAATGCTTGGTGGATGTTTGGTTTGCAGGTGATATGTAAGCGAAATTTTAGAACCATGGTTGCAATGTTCCCTTTAAGCAGCGCGGCTGCGAAGATATTTGTCCGACGCAACGCAATAGTTTAGAATCACCGCGCAGCAAATTTGGTAAAATATTGCACAAAAAGTGGACATTGTGCAACTTTGCACACGAGATTTTTTAAACTTTGCACACGGACCAACGAAGCTTAGACTTAGAGGGAACATAGCATGATAGGCAAACGATTTCTCTCAATGGACACAATAAGCTTTATGAACATTTTGAACATTCACTTCAGTCAATAGTTTAAAACCAAAAAATTCGTGTAATCGTCCGGAAAATAGTTTATATTTATTGGCCGAAATATTTTATTTTTTGACTTCCAGTACATGGTGGGTCGATTAATCGTTAAAAAACTTTAATCGTTAAACATTGTTAACGGTTTATTCAGAAATTAATCGTTAATCTCCGCCGCCCTAACATATATATATATATATATATGTATGTATGGCAACAGTCCGTCTTCATGGGACGATGGCGTGTACTCCTGCTCTTCTGCCCCCCCCCTTTCTCCTGGCCCTTCTCTCTTCATTCAAAGCTATGAGGGATGCTTTCGCGACATGAATGCCCTCACACACTTTTGCCTGCCAGGATGTGCGCTCCTCGGCAATGGTCTTCCACGTTGTATGGTCTATTTGTGCCAATGACATGTCTCTCTTGCAGACGTTCTTAAAGCGCAAGCAAGGGCGACCTCCTTTTCTCATATCAGTTGCCAGCTCACCGTAAAGCAAGGCTCTAGGGATGCGCTCCGAGCTCATCCTGCGGACATGACCCAACCACCTCAGGCGCCTCTCAATCAGAATTGAGTGCATACTCAGCATATGGCTCCTTCTGAGTACCTCGATATTGGTGATCTTTTACTGCCACTTGATGCGTAGAATCCTACGCAAGCTTCGTAAGTGGAAGCTGTTGAGCTGCTTTGTTTGTTTGCCATTGGTCGTCCAGCACTCGCTGCAACAGAGGAGTGTGCTGAGCACGCCGGCCTGGTACACATTGATTTTCGTCCTATCTTTGAGCTGCGCATTGTTCTACACTCTTTGATTCAGCCTAGCCATTAATGATGCGGCCTTGCAGATTATGGTTCCTATTTCCTTATCCAGGGAGAGTGTGCTTGTGATGTTACCGCTAAGGTAGGTGAAATCCTCGACCACATTCAAGGTGTTTCCCTCAATGGAGATTGCTGGAAGGCGGTCAGTGCCTTGTCTCATAATGTTGGTCTTTTTTAGGCTAATCGTTAAACCAAAATCATTGCATACCTCTGAGAACCTATTGACCAACTGTTGGTGTCCTGTCTCTGTATGTGAGGTAAGGGCTGCGATTAATACCTTTTCCGATTTGCTCTTCGCATGGAGCCCGCTGATATTATATTTGTTTCAATCCGCCTTGGTATTAATGTTCACACCCTCGGAACAGTCCTCGAAAGCATGTCGCAATAGCATCGAGAAAAAGATACCAAAGAGTTTTGGAGCCAGTACGCAATCCTGTTTGACTCCGCTACACAATGGGAAGGGCTCTAATGTGGCACTATCGAAGAGCACTGTGCTGTGCATATTGGTGTCGAAGGACTCAATGATGGAGAGAAGACACGGCGGACATCCTATTTTTTCCAGTATACGTAGCAGACCCTTGCGGCTAACCAGGTCAAATGCCTTCAATAAATCTATGAAGGCAATGAAGAGGGGTTTCTGTTGCTCCCGGCATTTCTCTTGTAGCTGACGGAGTGAGAAAATCATGTCCATTGTTGATCAGCCAGCCCGAAAACAACATTGTGATTCTGGGTAGACATTTTGTGTCATAATTTGCAGGAGTGAAACGACCAATCTGGCAAAGGCCTTTCCCACAATACTCAGTAAGGAGATACCACGATAGTTATTGCAATCGCTCCGATCATCTTTGTTTTTGTAAAGCGTGACAATTTTGGCGTTCCCAGCAATCGCATAGAGTTCGTGCAGAGGCTTCAGTATATATTCATTTGATCTTAATTTAAATAAAATTAATATTGCAATACGCTTTTGATTTTGTTACAATTTTATTACCTTGATATTTCGTTGTTGTTAATTGTTACAGAACTATTTTTTACATGATTATCAACACAATTCATTCTTAAATTAAATAAATGTAAATACATACGTCGCTAAACATTGATTCGTCAACTGTAGTGTTTGAACCGTCAACATACTAAATTTTTCTTGACCTAGCATAGATTAAAGTAATGTAATTTTAAAAAAAAATTAATCCTAAATTCAAATCCATATTGTTTATTCTCCCTTTCTAGCATAGTGTTAGATCAATAAAGTAATCCAACTAAATGCATTTTCTAAATTTTAGTTTTAATTTAATTTTTAATTTTATTTATTTATCGTATCTTCTTCTTTTATCTGTTACAGACGCTCCTTCTATACAGAAGATTATTACGTCTTACGCTTATCTATGGTTTGTGTTTAGTCCTGCATTTTCATTAGAGATTAAAATGTTGATAAAGGTTTCGTTTTCCTGGTTTCTTCAGGCAACCCAATACACGCCCGAATTCAGGACGGGAAGAACGAAAATGTGTATGTGTGTGTTCTTGCATACGGAATAAGAAGGTGTTTTTACTTATGTCTATCTGAGGGTTGTATTAAGTTATCTTTGTGTTGTATTTCCAAATTAGAATTAATTACTTTATGTATGATTACTACTTTACTTTTGGTTTTTCTATCCACTAGTGTTTAAAGTTTAAATGATTTAAGTAATGGTATTATTCTTGTCATTTTTAAAAAAAATTTTTGTGATGTATAATTATTCAGACTCGTTTCAATCAAATATATTGAAAAATTCAAATAGACTTCGGTGTGTACTGGCAATTTATACTTATTGTAAGCGACAACACTTCAGATGTCAATTGTGTTTCCGCCAAAATAGTTCCATTATCGCGTCACATATATTCTAGTTAGCTATTGTTTTCCAATTTGGACATTCTTCTCTAAATAATCTGTTGAATCAACAAATATCTTAGTTAATCCATATTTTTTTTATTATTATAATATGTATAAGTTTTTGTTTTTCTATTTATTTAAAACTATTTCACGCAATAACATTTAAGATTATAGCAAACTCAAGTTTAATGAAATGAGTTCATCGTTATTATGTCATATAAACTAGGCTTACTTTCCTTGTCAGAAAAGTCTAAATATGCAGGTATGTCAGTAGTTTCACTTTCTTGTTAACCGAACATTTTACCAACACAAATAATTGACATTTACATCTTTGTGAAACACATGTCTTTTAAAATATATAACGTAATTTTTATATGCTATGCTTTTGCAATGAAAGTAACTCTTTTTCATGTATATAAACAACTACTGTAATTGTAATTATTTCCCATAATATTTTGCCAGAATTAATAACGTCATTTACTGTTATTAACAGTTTCTTAACAAAGAAAATGCAGTAGTTTATTATTATTATTGCTATTATTTTTTATTTATCATTCTTTGCTACTGACATTATACATTTTCACCTTAATGAAAGTAATACTTATCAAACTTCTGTAGTGAATTGATTATTGTAGGGCACCTCAATACAGCATATATAATTTGCATATTAATATTTTCAATCAGGTAGTGATATATATATATATATATATATATAAAATCATGACTCAATTGAATATAGTTATAACAATGTGACACAATATATTATACTGTACGCTTGCAATGCTTGAACACAATGTTTAATGTTTATTTTGTGAAGTAAATTCATCACAATAAACTTCCTTACAGTCAACAGGAATAAAATAACTGTAAGATATTGTTTTCCAATTCCTTTGTTCTCAAATGTTTCCTAATTTCAGCCCATTGTTAATGGATTTTTTTCCTTCATTAATTTAATATATACTTTTTTTTTAATTTTTATGTTTTAAAATTTTATTCCCTAGTCTCAAGTTATTAGTTTCCTTTTTAACTCTTTGTTGCGAACGACCTTCAACTTTGATTTTGAAGTGTACTTATGTTATTTGAAATTAAAATCAAGTGTTTATTTGTAATAATGGAAAAACTCATAAATTTTGCTTTTATATAAGAAGCAATAAAAAGTTCAAATGCCACACAAATTTCGATGTGCGAAGATGGGAAGTCTTGCCATGCTCATTCTTGTTTACTTATTAAATTTTGCGTTCAATTATGCTGGTAAATTATATATATATATATATGTATATATATATTAGGGCTTGTACTGATTTTAATGGGTGTTTTTCGATTAATCGGGTTGATAAATCGATTAATCGACTAATTTCGATAAATTATAACTATATAATGCATAAATAGATCCCATTAAGTCGCAATTAATTATTTCGCAAAATCGATAAGTCGTGGTTTATTCCATGGCTCCCAAATGGTTTGACGTATAACAGCGAATTCGTTCTGCTATGCAAGCAATAAGTAAGAAAAACCATTTTGTTTACTATTCACTTCTAAATAAATTAATATACTAGGGAAAAGTGTGTAAGTAACAAAAAATATAAATTATTCATAAATTGTACGAAAAAATATTAGAAATATTTTCTTAATTTTAATCAAATTTATATCTATAAAATTAATTTTAATGGATTATTTAATCGTTACTTTCCAAAGCCCTAATATATAGAAAAATACATATTTTAATTTGATTTTTTTTTAATTCTTAATTTTTTTCTTTCCTTTTTTAAAGTTACTTATCAGTTTTAATTTAAACTAACATTTAACTGCTCTATATCTGAGGTGATTATATAAAATAATTAGGTATTTGATAAATGTATATTGCTGTATAACTAAATGACTTAATAAAACTCATTTTCAAAGAAATAAAGCCAAGTATATTGTATTGAAAAATTAAGCTGAACCATCAATTGTAACATTTCCATGTATTCAAAGCTCTGCTATCTTTAAATGCATATCTCTGTTGAATTAAAATGTTCATACTACCTTCCGATGAATGGAAGACAAACAAATGTATTACCTATGTCTCCACTACAGACATTGGAAACTTTACACCAAGCTGCCCTCCATCAAATGAAGGACAGAACCATACGCTGACTTTTCAATCAATTTTAAGTAATACATCTCCTAGAGGCGAGTTTATTGTTCAAAAAGATGAGACGGCTATTTCAAAGTGCTTCTTTGCGAGTAACTGTAATAATTATTTTCCAAAAGGTTTTGAGACAAATGTATTCGTATATAATACGAGCACCTTTGTTAAAATAGTAGTCAACATTTACAATGTCTCAAGAACTGATAACGATATTAATGAAAATGTGTGGTATATAGTTGAGAGCAACAAAATAGTAACGAAGTGTACCCTACGGACATACTGTAAGTAATTATGTCTTTTTAAACATATTAATCCAAATTATCATGAAATAAATAAACATTAACTTTACTTACTTTTTTTGGTATGATTTTATTGAACTTTATTTTTTTTCGTAGTATGTTCTTTCAAACAAAAAAAATAGTTAAATATTAAATATATTTGACAGCAATAAGCAAAACAATCGTCTGTGAAACACTGCTTATGAACGACAATATTTATGTAAGCTGTATGACGCCAAGGTTATACCCCGAAGGAAAATGTCAAGCATTCTTCAAAGGGAATGAGGTTTGTTACAATTTACTGGGTTTATTGTTTGTGTACAATCTTATGTGTTTTCTTTGTGAAAAAAAAAGTAATGAAAAGTACATTTTAAAAAGTACACATATACATTGGTATCATTCCACAGGGGAATACGAATGAAACATATATTAACGTCAACTGCACAAACATTGAAGTATCCAGTAATTTAACTTACTTTATGTTAAATTGTACATTTATTTTATCACTGACTACTTTTGACTTTGAAAAGACTGAAGTTTGGGTTACAATGTATCCTAATATCACTGGCAGTGAGGATGACATTAATGCTGGCGTCAGTAAAAGAATTGTCATTGACCCAAGTGAGTATATAATTTTAATAGTAAATAGATGCCTGGGACTTGAATACATGTTTATAAATCTCCCCATTCCAGTGCTTGCTTATATATAATATATTTTCTTCACTTTTTTGGTAAAATTTAAAGCGAATAAATAATGTATTTTAAGTACTTTTTTTCCATTATCATTTAGTTTTGATTTAAATATACTTAAATAAAATTTCGAAAAAATATACAATTTCAATAAATAAAAATTATAATACGTACATACTTACAAATAGTTATACACATTATTTAAAAGAAATATAACTTACGGCTCTGACATAATAATCTTAATAATGGCCATCCCATAAATTTAAATACTTTAATATGATCAAGGCAGACAATCAATACATTAAAAGATAAATAAAAGTATGCAATTTATGTTCAATGAAAAAGGTCTTTAAAAAATAATAATGTGCGAAAGGCCCGATTTTTGTATTATTTTTTTTTAATTTACTTTTTAGTCTTGATTTGAAACAAAGATAGGTATCTTTTGTTTGTTTGTTTTTGTTTAACCACTTTAACATTTTTATGATCCTACATGTGGGAGAAAATCAGGAGTCCCGAGCCTAGAGCACCACTTACAGATTACCGAAATATTCCCTCAGCTTTCTGGCCCCCTAGGGTACGTAACAGCTGAGAACGGAGAAGTCGCTTCTGAAGCGGCCACCTGGGAATCCAGGACATAGATTCGAACATGCCTCCCACTGTTAGCCTCACAAAGAGGGGCTGATTTCCCTACTACGACCCGCTATCACCTTTGCGCCATCCCGGCAAAGCATACGAGTCTGCATGGTTAGGACCGCCACAAAGCGGGGATCATCAAATACCTACCTAGGGCATAGCCCCCACTGGAAAGCTTCCTCAGAGCTGGCGTCTGATGCATTCTTCGCGGTACCTTTTGCTAATCAATACTGGTGCTCCTGGCCATAAACCGGCACCACTCAATGGCGTTGCAAATGAACAGAGGGGGACGAAACGGGCGCTTCGGAGTAGCCCGACCCTCAAAGGGTACTGTTGTTTTCATCATCGGCATTGCATCTAAATGATTTGCCTAATATCCGTACAGCGTCTGCAATCATATGTGACTAGCACCTAACACCTAACATATCGGACATTGGCATTGCCTGCCAGTAGTTGTCGGTTTCGGGTCGTAGGTCGCGGTCAGGTTCGCGACCCGCGACCCTACTCGTTCGCCGAGCCCCGTAGAGGCCAAACGTTCTCGACGGTCAACCATTATATCAAACATATGATCGTCTTAATTTAAACTAAATAATTCTTGATTATCACGGTAGTCGCCTCAGCAACTGCAACATTACCAGCGTAATATGATCCAATGTTAACGTAAAACAATTGTATGTTGTATGCATTACATTAAGCATTTTATTTCAAACATGACAGACCATTCTACTTTGAGCATAAGGCTTAGAAACTGTTCTGAAATTGTTGAAGAAAATTCACACGTACAGTGTTACTGTGAAGCATGCGATACACGACCAGTAAATATTTCTATTAATTGGTTTGACAACATCACTGGCGCGACAGTAGCGGTTGGCCTAGGATCAAGTCATCTTAAGTTTAAAGCTGACCGGAAAATAAGACAAGGTAGGTAAAAAACAAATGTAAGTCTCACAAATTCATCATTTTTATTGATTCCTAAAATTGAAGTATTGATGTTCAGTCATTTCTAGTCCCTTTAAACCCGAGCGAAATATATGGAAAGTATGTATGTAAAAAAATGTATGCCACTGTCGATCATCAAACACTGCTGAAAACCCTGCAAAATTATGTTGGAATTTCTGGCTCAGTTCAGGCTTGGTTTCAATCATACTTATCTAACAGATCACAGGTAGTATCAGTAGATGGCTGTATCTCTCACGAAGCTGACTTGCTTTATGGTGTGCCTCAGGGTTCTGTTTTGGGTCCGGTACTTTTTGTACTGTATACAAGGCCACTACTTCTACTGCTCGAAAAGCATTCAGTTAAAAGCCAATCATTTGCAGATGATACTCAGCTATATACTCACACTAATATGGGCTCCGCTGTCCAATTGATGCAAGAGTGCATTGGTGAGGTAAAGTCTTGGATAACGTTAAGCAAACTCAAGCTGAATGATGGCAAGACTGAAGCACTTCTATTTTGCAACAATAAACCTCGCAGTACTTTGTCTCTTCCGAACTCAATTCACGTAGCCAGTTCGGATATTCTGTTCACAACATCGACTAGGAATCTTGGCTACATTATCTCTGACAACATGTCTATTAACAACTTCATCAATCACATCTGTCACTCTGCCTACACTGCCATTCGTCAGATCAGCTCAATCCGTCATTACTTAACAGTTAGTGCCACAAAAACTCTAGTCTGTGCTCTTGTACTAGCTCGTATGGATTACTGCAATTCTCTTCTGTCAGGTGCGCCAAAACAATGCATTGAAAAACTACAGAAAGTTCAAAATTCAGCTGCCAGACTGGTGCTCAAGGCAAAAAAACATGACCATGTTACTCCACTTCTTCGCTCACTTCATTGGCTGCCTATACAAGCCCGTATTGATTACAAACTGGCCGTTCTCTGTCACAACTTCTTTTCAGACTCATGCCCATCGTATCTTACTGAAATTTTGTCGGTCTACACATTCACTCGCCAGCTACGATCTTCTGCAGACACACGCGTTCTCTCTGTTCCTACGACACGCACCAAAACATTTGTTGAAAGGTCGTTCTCTTTTTGTGCAGCCAAACAATGGAATTCTCTACCATTACACATACGTAGTATTCAAACAACCAAGTCCTTCAAGACTGCACTTAAGACACATCTTTTCAAAATTTATTTTCAATATTAATGAAACAACATTTCTTGTAAATAATTGACGCAGCTTATGTATAATGTACTGTAATTTTTGTGTTTGTTATGATATGAAAGTTAATTTAATACGTATAGGTATGTTATTTCTTTCATGTTAAGCGCTGTGAGCCCAGTTTCTTACTGCGATACAGCTCTATATAAATAATCAATTTATTATTATTATTATTATTATTAAAGTATTGAATAAATGTACTGTAAAGAAGCGTGTAGCTAGCTAGTTTAAAAACAATAAAATGCTCTCAAAAACATGTAATTACACATTTATTATGAACAATACAATTGTTTATTTTGTTGCCGGATGCCTCGCCTACAATTCTATATGTGATGCGAACCTCGGCATAAGTGGGAGATAATATCATTCAAGGCCCAACATTGAATATTGATTTTAAAATATATATTATGTTCTTTGGGGACATTTTTTTCAAACAGCTTAGTATATATATACATATATACATTGTCTATTGTTGCTATTGTTCAGTTGTTGTTAATTTAAAACAAGCATATTTATTGTTTTTCTTTTCTCCCCAAAAATGTCACTTGAACTCTTCTTGAACTCGGTCCGGTTCCGGTGTTTATTTTTTTCCTCAAGCCTGTTATGTTAAGTTACATACATGAAATCCTCATATTATATTAGTCATAATTCATCACAGATGTTGAAACAATATGAATAATAACTTAAGATGAAATTGTATTTCCTCTATTTAAACCTCGACACATTGTGTATTTTTATTTTTTATTATTATTTTTGTAATTTATTTATTTTTAACATTTTTTTTTCCTTTCAAAAATTAATTGAAATATAATTAAAGTTTGAATTATAATGCACACTAAGGGACACACACACACACACACACACACACACACATATATATATATATATATATATATATATATATATATATATATATATATATATATATATATATGTGTGTGTGTGTCTGTGTGTGCTTGTGAGTGTATTAAATAAATACTTTACATTTAACATACCTTTTTATGGCGGGGAAAGAAATAATGACATTTTTTTTAAACTTAAAAAATATATAAAATAATATCGGCTTTTAGGCTTATGTGTGTTTCTTGACCGAATTTGTACAAACAAACTAGTTATATACTATAGGAATCTATAGGTGAAGTTACACCTCGATGAGCCCTAATTTTTTTTTAATTTGAGGGTTTTAATTCACATTAAATTTCATGCGATAAAAGCAATAATAGCACATGTTTCCATCATGACTCATGATTTATATTATAATCCAAAATGTTTTTTGACTTTTCACAAAGTTCATTTTTGTTCCGGAGGTTTTAATAGTCGCTTTCCGTAGCAAACACACTATGTATATATATATATATATATATTAAATACAACAGAAACATTTGTTTCATGGTAAAGTGTTGGTTTTTACACTTCATAAAAACTAGATTGAACTAGAAAAAAGGAAGTATATAGAGGAAAATGATTTAACAAAGAATGAAATCACATTTAACAATTTTATCTTCTTGGTTTGTGATCTCATCGAAGTAGATCAGGGGTCTCCAAACTACGGCCTGCGGGCCATAAGCGGCCCGCGAGCTCCTCTCATCGGGCCCCTGAAGGCCTTTTAATCTTAAAAAAAATACTGTTTTTACCTGTAGTTTACAACAAACCTAGCGAATAACATAAAATCCTGACATGAAAATGAATCCTTAACTAAGGTCAGTTATAAAGTTGCCTATGTACTGGCTAAAAGTGGCAAACCATTTACAGATGGTGAAGTAGTGAATGAATGTTTGTTGGAGGTAGCTGATGAACTTTGCCCAGAAAAGTCCAAATAATTTTAAAATGTAGCTTTTGGTAAAAATACCATTGCTCGCCATGTTGCAGTCTTGGGTCAAAACATTGTGACTCAATTAGCGAAAGATGCAAGCAGATTTCACAATTTTCAAATGCAATGGATGAATCAGTGGACAGCTGTTCCACCTCTCAACTGCTTGTGTTCATTAGAGGCGTGGATGAAGACATGAACATAAAACAAGAGCTGGCTTCTCTACATAGCATGCATGGCACAGCTACCGGAGAGGATATATTCAATGAATTATACATAAAAAAAATATAAAAATTTGCTGATTAGAGCTTGCACTGAAAACAAACTTCACTTGCTTGACTTTTGATGAAGGAAAGAACACGAGTGGCATAAAGAAAGGCTTGGTTGGGCAAGTGAAGCAGATGTGTAATGAGAAACACATTCCACAAACAATTTTCCACCACTGTTGTGTTGAAGTTGGTGAATTTAATAAGGTCACATGGGTTCAACCATAGACAGTTCAGAGACATGTTGAAAGATACAGACACAGAATCGCAAGATTTACCATATTACACAGCCGTAAGATGACTAAGTTGTGATAAAGTTCTTAGTAGAGTTTTTGAATTAAGAAAAGAAATACATGACTTCCTGGAAAGTAACGTAAAGTCACAGCTATTACTGTCTGATGAAGAGTGGGTATGGAAATTGGCCTTTGCTGCAGACATTACTGGTCATTTAAAATTTCTGAACCTAAAGCTACAAGAAGAGAAAAATTTAGTTTCTGATCTATACAAGCAACTAAAGGCCTTCGGATCTAAGCTTGTCTTGTTTTTGGAAAAGTAAAGGCCAACAATTTGACACACTTTCAGCAGTGCAAGGTCTTCATGGCTGAAGCAACAGCTGAGATCCTGACATCATTTGCATGTGAGATCATCAAAGACCTCCAGTTGCAGTTTCAATGGTTGTTTTCTGACTTGGATTCAAAGGCAGAATAAGTGCGGCTATTTCAAAATCCATTTAAAAATCCAGATGTGGCCAGTTGCTCAGATGAAATGCAGCTGGAGGTCATTGATTTGCAAGCAAATGACTTCCTTAGGTACACATTCAAAGAAGGACTTTTGAGTTTTTACTAATTGTTGCCCAATGAAGAGTTTCCTAATTTTAAAGCTTTTGCATCAAAGTACCTTTCAACCTTTGGAACAACATATTTGTGCGAACAGACATTTTCGAGGATGAAATACGTGAATAACAATTTGATACCTAACTTGTCTGATGATAATCTCAGGTCACTTTTGATGTAAGGGAAGTCAATTGTGAAGCCATAAATATTTACTATTTTGGCATTCATTAAACAATTTCACCATTCCCACTAATACAGGTGTTCATGTGCAGGGTATTAATGTATTATTAAATAATATTAAATATAATATTTAAAACAATATATATGTTTTAATTCGTTCTTATTTGGACCTCTAGTGTGTAGTCGGCCCCCAAACTGCTGTTCGACAGTTAATGCGGCCCGGTAGAAAAGTTTGGAGACCCCTGAAGTAGATGAACATTTTGAGGAAACAAAATAAAATTATATTTTTCTTGAAATTATTATTAAATGTTTAATGTGATATTTGTAGTTAACAAACCAGAATCATATTTGATACATTATCTTATGGTGTGTATATAACGTATATACTCGTTCGCAAGTCGACCTTTTTTGGACAAAATCTTCGGGAAAAAGTTGAGGGGTCGGCTTACGAGCGGGTCATTAACGCATTTCTGCATGGATATTGAATATCGGTGTTGTTATTGTAGATCATCGATGTCCTTTTCTACATTCTACAACATTCGACTGCTGTACCAGAAGCTATAATATAATATTAAACATCTGCACTTACCTTATTTACTCATTTTATTTATTTTTGTGAACGTTTAAATAATTTGTTTTACAGATTGTGTTTTCAAAACGAATTTTAATGTACGAGCTTTCGTCACTGCTTACCAAAGAATTTTTTTTAAAATACCCGTAACTCTTGCCTAACCAATATCACAAAGTCAAAAATAGGCAGTACACATTAAACTATCATAACGACCGATTTAGCTTATAGTTGTTGGTTTTTTTTTAATGTGTACCATTTAGTTTAAGCCGTCCTATTATTTTTGGGGGTTTTGTTTGCCAGCGGGTTATACACTTTTAATACTTTTGTCTTCCAAAAGTGGGGGCGTCGGCTTATGAACGAACGGGCTATAGAACGAGTATATACGGTAATATTTATCGATATTATTTAATTCCATGTGAGTAATTAAAAAAAAGATAGCGTTTTATGACCATATTAACGCATGTTTTTAAAAAAAAGAGTCAATTTAATAGTTTCATTTTATGATAATTAAAGTCAAATTATGTTTCACCGATGCTAGGAGCATACAATAGTTATACAACCAAACATACAAGCATTATTTATAATGTTTTTATTTTAAATACGACCTGAATTTCCAGTGTTCCAATGTCAAGCTGAGAAACGTTCTCTTTTGAAAATTCGTAGCACTAGAACAGCTCTTTATTCACCTATTGTAATAGGTAAGAACAAACATACAAACATAGTTTTATTGGAAATACCTGCTTTAAAACTTATATCAAAATTTGCATTAAACTTTTACTATGCTACTCATTTTATTTTTATCTTTTGGATTAACAAATTTAGTTTGAAATTGATAAGCATACAAAAAAATTTTTAAAAAAATTTCTGTATGTTACATCTTATACATTTTTAAAGATATATATATTACATAGATAAACAAAGATAATTTTTACTGAAAATCTGTGAACTCCGATATTATATATATATAGCCTACCAATAACATATAATTCATAAAATTTATGAGAAAAAAGGAAATGGTTTTTATTTCACAAAATGCCATACCACTCTATAGAAACACTTAAAAGCGAGCCGGTAGACTATAGAACTGTATTATTTGCTCAGCGGAGACACCCCCTTGCCAACCCCCCTTTTGAATACACACATACGTTCTTGTTGAAAATCTAACTAACACTGGAATGTCTCCTTTATTTGTCATCTTTTAACCTTTTACGCAAGAAAAGTGTGTTGACATTATTTTGTTCAAGTGATGAGCAGGTCTAATTGACAATATGACCAGCCAAGCTAAACAATCATTTACATGGACCTGATGTAACTGGTATGCAAAAACAAATTATTGGCAAAGAATGACATTATCGGATATCGGTGTTCATTAAGTTTCCAACAATGTAGAGAGTTAATGGATTCAGGGACTTTCATCTCCATTTTTTAACGCAGTGATTCAGGTGTGTGTCTCCAAACTTTTCACCCGGAGGGCCACATTAACTGTCAAACACCAGTTTGGGGGCCGACTACACACAGTTTTGTGGCAAACTATAGGTAAAAATAGTATCTTTTTTGGAGATAAAGGATCTCCATGGGCCGGATGAGAGGGCCTCGCGGGCCGCATCTTTCCCGTGGGCCGTAGTTTGGAGACCCCTGGAGTAATTCACCTGAAGAGCTGTCTTCATTTTCTGCCTCTGACTCTATTACTCTATTACTCTATAGAGTCGACTCTATAACTGCAATTAGCTTAATACGCTTTTCATTTTGTTTGATAAGTAGACGAAGTGTTAGAATCATGAAAAGCAAACTTTATCAACAATTTGAAAATTCTCGTCAGTCAATAGTTTAAAACCAAAACGTTCGTGTAATCGTCAGGAAATTTAATTATTTATAACCGCTATAAATTTTGTCTTCCAATAATGTGTAAATTAATGGTGGATTAATCGTTAAAAGATAATTTAATCGTTAAGACTTTTTAACGAATAATCGAAAAATGTATCGTTAATTTCCGTAGCCCTATTATATTAGGACTGGAACTGATGTTTTTTTTTAAAAATGTGTTCGATTAATCGGAAAAAAATATATCAATTAATTTCGATGAATTATATTTGTTTAACGAATATATAGGTCCCTTTAAGTCACTATTCAATCTTACGGGAAATTGTCTAAGTCGCGGTGATTCAATGGTTCTTAAATTTTGTGACGTAACATAAAAATTGTGTTCTGCTAACAAAGAAAAAAGGAATAAAATACATTTTGTTTATGCATGCACGTCTAAAAAATAATAATAATACGAGGAAAAAAAATAAGTAACAAAATATATAAATTATTAAACAATGGGAAACAAATTAATAGAAATATGTTTTAAAAAAAAATTGTAAGTGAATTTTAATCGATCAAATTAATTGTTTACGATTAAAGCTTTTAAGGATTAATCGATTTATAATATTTAAATTCTACAGCCCTATTATATATTTATTTATAATCTATTTATTAGATTTAAAATTACCCTTAACATTTTTTAGCAAGATCATCGAAGATAACTTGCAGCCCTGCTATGAGAAAAGAAATATCTACGCTTAGCTGTACAACAGAAAACATTTACCCTACTGCACAGTGCAAGTTTATGATAGCTTCAAGCAAGGTATCAATTCATAAATATATTGTATATTTTAAGAATTATAAACTATAATTTAGCAAATTTTTTGTTTGAGGTAGTATCTTAATTGGATACAGCTAATGAAAAAAAAATATATGGAAATAAATATATATTTACATTAAAATTTGGTTTCCACTTTGTTTAATGTTTAGACGAAAATATGTTTGATTTTAAATAATTTCTTATGAAATATATTTTCATGATTTTGGATGTTAATGGTTTGTAGGAAAAAAATTGAAAAACATAATATGTGACTATTAAATATAAACACATTTATCTGGTTTTACAGACTTTAATTCTTAAAGAATTATATTCCATTGAGCATCAAGCTGTCACAAATGTGGCAACATATTACAAATCCAAATGTACACTTTATTTAAACAAACTGAATCTTAGCTCAGGGCAGCATGATATTTTGGTAGTAATGTATCCAAATATTACTGGATATGACAGTGATATGTTTTATGGAAGTAATGTATCATTCACATTTGTAAAAGGTAAGTGCCCCGATATCTATGTCCCTAGAAAATATGTTTTCTTTAATATTTTTGAAATAAAATTGGTAACACAAATTATATTCACTTAAAATATTTCATTTTTGTAAATATCTTTACAAAGAATTTAAAGATGCATTTTAAAATATAGTTTTCTTTAAATTGCGGGAGACGGAAATTATTATTATTCTTAGTATTTTAAAGTTATACAGGCATGATTAAAACAGTTTATATTTTATTCAAACAAAAACAAAGAATTGTATAGATTCATTGTGTATTGAACATGCTCAAAATAAATTTAACAGATTTAAATAGAGTCCTAGATGACTTCAGCAGCAAACTTGTGATTTTCATTGTAATTGTTGGTGTGCTGGTCATTTTGATTACCGGACTTCTCGTGTGTTGCTACATCTTTCGAGGTTTGTACAATGACTGAGATAGTGATAATAGCCTATGGTTTCTGCTTACTACTGATTGCTAAATATTTTTAAATAGTTATTTGTAACTAAACCTAGCTTAACAATATCTTACAGATGGATGTGCATCATGTAAGAACAAAGAGAGAAAAAAGAACACGTATGATGAGATCAACGATGGTTACGTTATGGCCGTCACTGGTGTGGACTCAGTAGATGGACAGTTCGATGAAAATGCCTATAGAAGACTGCAAACAACAGCAACTAATGAAGCTGAACATGAGTTTCATGAGTATGAGTCCGTTGATGATCTACAAATACATGGCAGTGAATGTACACCAGACTCTAAACATACTTCGGATACAATGATCGAAATTTCGAACTCCAAATCCCAAGAGAGTGAAAACAGAAACTCTGTAGTACTCAATGATTCATTCAAACTTGTCACAGTAAAAAAATGATCCAACCTTGCATTTAAAGGACACTATAAATGGTAACGTGAAGGATAGCGACACCAATTCTAATATAAATGAAAATGAAATTAATTAAGGTGTCAAAGAGAATATTGTTCATTCCACTTTAAATGACAATGACAAAAAATATATTCTTTTAATGATAATAAAAAAGATTGTACTGTTATTTAGTGGCAATAAATGTGTTTCTTTTAATAAAATTAAACTTAAAGAATATTATGTGTTGATTAATGGCATTAATGATTTAAATATCAAAAATAATAGTTTCAAATTTTCTAGATAAATTGAATTGTAAACATTAACAATAATGTTAAAGCATTTCAGTTTAAATTACATTGATATTAAACATTTAATGCTCAGCACAATCTTTATGACAGCGAGTCATAGAAGACCTATGCCAAGAAAATAAATCAGCGTAACTGTTTCCACTTATGATGCTTGCGTAGGATCCTACATATCAATTGGCAGGATTACATCACAAATGTCGAGATACTCAGGAGGAGCCATGTGCTAAGTACGCACTCAATCCTAGGTGAGAGGCACCTGTGGTGGTTTGGTCATGTCCACAGGATGAGCTCGGAGCGAATTCCAAGAGCCATGCTTTATGGTTAGCCTGCAACTTTTATGTGGAAAAGAGGTCGCCCCTTCCTGTGCTACAAGGAAGTCTAGAAGAAAGACATGCCATTGGCGCGGATCGATCATAAATCGTGGGAGGCCATTGCTGCGGAGTGCACCTCTGGCGGTCAAAAGTTCGTGAGGGCCTCAAAGTAGCGGAAGCCACCCACACAGCTAGGAGTGAAGAGAGAAGAGCCAGGAGAAAGGGGGAATGCTGGAAGAGTAGATGGAGTCAAAACCATCGTCCCTTGAGGACTGACAGATGCCATACAAACATTTCATGATATTAAAAAAGATTATTTTATGCATGATAATGATAATTCATATTTTACAATTGTTATTAAAAATAGTTAATGTATGTGTCACTATAGCAGTAAGTCCCTTTCAAAAGATATTGTCTTACGGGTTTAAGGATCACGATTTCTAAATCATCGCCGTGTTTCCTTTTCTCTGTATACATAACAGAAAATGTCATTGTATGTCCCCATGACATCAAATAGTATTAAAGATGTATTTATAATTCCTTACCTTAAACTTAAGTTAATTTATGACATATTAAAAAAACAAAAAAATCTTCAAAGAAGCCGTGTGACTACATATACATATTTGACATTAGAAGCTTAAAAATCGTTGACAAAGTAACTTTAACGTCCTTTTTTTTAAATCCACCTCTTTCACTCTGGCTGAAAGTTCTTACATTAAAAAAATTATTAACAACAAATTAAGAAGCAAATTTTGTTTTACTGCACATTAAAAAATGTCACAACTATACATCAATTTACAATTTGAACAAGAAAACTATCTTCTTAAAAACAACCGGTATTGTTTTGTACACAAAAGAAATACAATTTGATCAAGGAGTGTGTGAAAACTATCTTAAAGGGGTATATTTCAGATTACATTAATGTAAAAATTGTATTTATGTTGAATAAATATTGCAGAAGTCAACGCATTATGTGACGACTGTAACCCAATAATTAGGCTTGTTCATTTTTAATCATTTTAAATCCCTTAAAGAACAGGGGCCCAATCGATGAAAGATTTAAAGTTAAATACAAAAAAATTGTTTTCAATCTTGATCATTATTTGTGTCAATGTTTGTAAGGATCGTGTAAAATCTAGTAGTAAAATAGTTTTAAAGTTTACGACAACGTGATTATTGGCTCTATAAGATTGGATACTATGAGTTTATGTCATACAGTATTTTATTATGGGCAATTTAATTTTTATATACCAAGATTAGCGAAGATCCATCCACTTAAGTAATATCCAAAGAAAAAGAAAATTTTGATATAGCCAAATAAAGGAAAGAACTACTTTTTGGCGCCCGGCCCCAAATGATTAACAATTATTTATTTGTTTTTGTCTGTTAAAATTATGGGAGTGTAGTTAACAACTTCGAAATGTTTCATGCTTCTATCTACACATGAAGTTGAAGAACTACTGATGAGTTAGTTTTTATATAGATCATATTAGGTAAAAAATGCATTTTTCCCCCGAACCCCCATGAATGGTAAATTTAAAATCATTTTTGACCAATTATAGTCACATGTACTCAACATTTACCCAAAGATAATGCTTTACCTATATAGAAAGTTTTAGAATTATTGATGAGTCAGTGAGTGAGTCAGGGCATTGCCTTTTATTATTATCTATTTATATAATTCTCTTCGTGGTCTGACCATGCTAGACAAGCAAGTATGTGCAACCGAGCATGACGAATGACCCTTTATGGGATCAACTAATAACTGTTGGCAAGTGTGTTGTGATGAAAAGAAAAAAAAAGGTTAGGGGGTGGAAGTGGGTTGCAAAAAAGCTCTTGCGTTCACTTGCCGTTAACTTGCATTGTTCCTTTAGAGAATAACGTGAAATTCGTAGTGCACTGGTTATCACGTCCAACTCATACAGGAAAGGTCCTGGGTTCAAGCCCCAGCAAAAACATTGTTTTATTTTTATTTTTTTTAAATGTCTGTTTGTGCCCGTTCTTTTACCCATTTATTGCCAACACTAGATGACCCACGACGTAGCATACGCCGCTAATGTTTTAGTGACGGTTGAAGACTTCCTGAAAGACACAGTTATCAAAATGGGGCGGGTTCTGGCAAACGAATGTGAGTGAATGTAAAGAATAAAATCTGGAGAGATCCGCGGCGTAGCATACACCACATACTTGCACATCATAGACAGTGCAAATAATGTTTTGCGTGAGAGTACAGACACAAAAAGTAGCACTAAGTAAATAAAAAAATAGCGAGCAAACGTAAATACATGCACAATGAGGATTGTTGTTACCCGCCTCCCATTTATTATTACCATCCCTTAAACATAAATGGTGATTGGCCGACTCTTGCGATGGTTAGTCATATTTAGGGTTGTTAATTTCGTTTTGTTGTTTTCTTTTTTTTGGTGGAAAACTGATTATCGATTAAAAAACTCAAATTTTTTAACCGATTATCGTTGTATAGCTGACTTCATAAAAGTTAGGGGTGTACCAAATTTCGCCTGCAAATGTCTCGAAACCAATATGAGTTGGCAGTCCCCCCACGCCCCCCCCCCAAATGATGTTCACTCGCGTTGTTTTGATTTCTTGGTGCTGTAGTTTGTGTCTGTTCTTTCTCCACTTTCTTTGCACTCTCCATGAAATTTTATAATAACAAGTCTGCGGCGTATGCTATGCCACGGGGCGGTGGCTAGTAGATTATTATTGCCCCATTTTTGTGAGAGACGTGTGGGTGTTGTTGTTTTGACATTGTTCTAGCGTGGGAGTTGACTGAGTATGAAACACGTGTGAGCTGTCCTTATAACCTAGGTCAAAACCATCAGGCAAAAAGGAACTCTGTGTCACTTTCTGCGCTAGATCATATTGTGATAGTGACATGTTGCTTAGAGCTTAGGGCTTAAATTTTTTTACAGTACATTGTGTTTCCTGTTCGCTTAGAAAGAATTGTAATAAAACATAATATGAAACTGTAATCCTAACGACGTGCGTTTATTAATTTGTTTTCATTAGCTGTCAGTTAGGGTGTGTGTAGCATAAGCAAAGCATAATTTATTATTTACTAAATAATAAAAAAAATTATAGGCCCCACTCGGCTAAATTTGTATATATTTCTTGTAAAATAACTTACTTTTTTTTAAAGTTTCTACCTTGAAAGAAAAAGTGTATGGCTGTATTTTCTTTAATTATTTTGACTAAAATTATATACCGCAACTTTAAATGTGCTTTTGAATTTTAAATGGTTGGTTGTAAAAATGTGGATGAGCTGCGTATATCACTAAAATGTCATAACAGTAAATTTTATTATACTTTACAGTGCATGTTCTGTTGAATTAGGATTTAGGATCTGAATGTTTTGCATGTATATGGATGTTTGTTAAGGAAAGCATGATTTTCCCATCTTTCGCAGAGGTACCTATCAACAAAACATCTTAAAATATTAAGAATCTCTTTTGTCTTCTATATTAATAAAAGGCAAAGTTCTCACTCAGTGACTGACTAACTAACTCATCACTAATTCTCCAACTTCCCGTATATGTAGAAGCATGACACTTTAGGAACTTGCTGAGTACACTCTCACGACGACAATTGGCGTAAAATAACTTTAAAATTCACACTCTGTGTGGCCGGGGGCCCGAAAATGCTTTTTTTCCTAATATGGCCTATATAAAATATGAAAATCATTAATTCTCCAATTTCTCGAGCAGGCAGAAGCATGAAACTTTGGGATGTTGTTGAGTAAAACCCAGCGATTGTAACTGTGGAAAAAATATTTAAATTATCACTTCCTGGAGTCGGGGGCCCAAATGAAGGTTTTTTTTCTTCCCAATATGAGCTATATAAAAACTGGAAATAAAAAATTCTCAAATTTTCCGTGTAGGTAGAAGAATGAACCTCTGAGTAGTTGATAAGTACACTTCTGCGATGGTAACAAGCGAAAACCATATTTAAATTATCACTTACTGGGGGCCGTGGCCCCAAATATAGCTTTTTTCTTAAATAAAAAAACAACTCTTCACTAATTGTCCAACTTCCCGTGTAGGTAGAAGCTGAACCATTGAGAAGTTCTTAAGTAGTCTCTCACGACGATATTTGGCGCAAAAGAACTTTAAAATTCACACTCATTGGGGCTGGGGGCCAAAAAACGTTTTTTTTCCCTTATATGGACTTTATTAATTTTTTAAAAAATACTAATTCACCTATTTCGCAAGTAGGTAGAAGGATGAAAATTTAGGAAGTGGATGCGTACACTTCCGATATGTTAACAAGCAAAAACCATATTTAAAGTATCACATACTGGGGGCCGGGGGCCCAAATGCAGTTTGTTCCTCATATGATCTTTATAAAAACGTAAAATCAATAATTCTCCTATTTCCCGTGTATGTAGAATCATAAAACTTTGGGAACTTGCTGAGTACACTCTGATGACGATAATTGGATAAAAATAATTTATAATCTCCACTCTTGGGTGGCCGGGGGCCAAAACCCGTTTTTTCCTTATGAGGGCTATAAAAATCTGAATCAACACTAATTTCTCATCTTCCAGTGAAGGTAGAAGCATAAAACTTTGGTAAGTTGTTGAGTACCCTCCGGCGATGGAAATAGGTGTAAACAATAATTAAATTATCACTAACTGGTGGGGGGCGGGGAAAAATATTGTTTTTATAATATAAGCTATATAAAACAGACTCATCATTAAATATCAAATTCCCCGTGTACGTAGCAGCATGAAACTTTGGGTAGTTGTTGAGTACCCCCCTCCGCAATGGTAACATACGAGAACAAAATTTAAATTATCACGTCGATAGGATTACTTCAAGTGATTTTTTACTTTTATTTTTTTTTCTTTCTGAGGTACCACGACAGACAGACAGACAGGACAATGAAATTATTAAAAAATCAAATAAAGCCTTAGGCTTTATAAAAAGAAACTTTAACAAATGTAATAGAGATATAAAACTAAAATGCTACCTCACTTTGGTGAGACCTGTACTAGAATATGCATCTTCTGTATGGGACCCATCCACCAAAGAAAGCATTGATAAACTAGAACAAATTCAAAAAAGAGCTGCCAGATTCATTACTGGAGAATATTCAAAACTGACAAGAATAACACCATTAGTTAAATCATTAAACCTTGAAACACTAGAGGATAGAAGAACCAAGAGCAAAGTAGTAATCATACATAAAGCAATTAATTCTAATTTAGAAATACAACACAACGATAACTTAATACAACCCTCAGATATACATAAGGATAAAAACACCTTTCTTATCCCGTATGCAAGAACAAACACATACAAATGTTCATTCTTCCCGTCCGGAATTCGGGCGTGGAATGGGTTGCCTGAAGAATCCAGGAAAGCCAACACTTTATCAACATTTAAATCTCTAATAAAAGGCAGGACTAAACACAAACCATAGATAAGCGTAGGACGCAATAATCTTCTGTATTGAAGGAGCGTTTGTAAACAGATAAGATAAGATAAGATAATGACGGTGAAGTTAATATATGTAGTATATCCATCATGAAATTTTGGGCTCCTAGTATCAATAAATGGTATTTTAAAAACTGTTTTTATGACAGAAAGTTATACAAGAAAGTACACAAAGCAACTTAAAGTTTCATAATGATGAGATGAATAAAATACAATAATCGGGGCTGATATAAATAAATTTAAATGTAATCGTTAACTTTTGAAAAAATAACGATTAATTAATCGTTAATTTCAATTAAAGCAAAAAAATAAAATTGACAATGTTATACTCATAAGTAACACTTATTAAACTTTATTGTTAAAAATCTAAACACCACTTGAATGTCTCCCCTATATGTCATCTTTTAACGAAGTACGAAAAATTCATCAGAAGAGCTGTCGTTATTTTATGTCTCTGAGTAAAACTTCATTACTGCCATTTGCTTAATACGCTTTTCATTTGCTTTGATAAGTAGGTGAAGTGTTAGAACCATGGTAGGCAAAATTTATCAACATTTTAAACATTACCGTAAGTCAATAGTTTAAACCAAAATCTACTTGAAATCGTCAGGAAATGTATTATTATTTATCGGCCGCTCTTTATTATTATTATTTTTTTATATACTTTTTGAATTCCAATAATTTGCAAATGATGGGTCGATTAATCGTTACAAATAATTTAATCTTTAAAAACTTTTAACGAGTAATAGAGAGATTAATCTTTAATTTCCGCAGTCCTAATAATACTAATTTTACAGCTTATATAATAATAAAAGAAAATTAAGGACACTGGGTCAAATTGGTACAAAATGATAAGTTCAATACACTTGTTGATTTCAATCTCGATTAAGGGGGATATATTTGTATATATTAGGAGTCCACTTGAAAAACATACTAAGTCGATTTTGGTGGGAAAATGAGTTACTGCCGATTTCTGTTTCAAAAAGTAAAACTCTACAGTATGTTTTTGGTTAGGTCATTTAAAACCTACTAAAAACGCTGTATTTAATTATTGAAACTATTAACCACTTTAAAAACTTGCTAAGTTGCTCAACCATAAACTAAAAAGCCTGCTAAGCTACAAGTCAATACAAGCTCTAATTATTTTAAGAAGGAACGAATCACAATTTAGTTTACTAGCTTTGAACTTGTTTACATAACAATCAAGATGGATAAACGTGGCACCAGTGACAGTAATATTAAAAAGGACAGCAAAGCCACCATCAAATAGGAAAAAAGCTTCAGAAACAAAGATAATTTTAAGTGAATTACAAAAATTGTTTATTTATTTTTTAGATTACAAACGTTAGTCATAGAATTAAGAACATAGTGATCTAGTTAAATATATTTGTCATAGTGATATTGCTCTCGTCACGTCGAGTCGCGACTCTACAGTGATTCCACGAGTGAGATTTTAGGACTCTTGACAATTCTCTTTGAGGCTCCGTTTGCTTATATCCGAAAAAAAACCTTTATTTAACATTTTAGTTTAGTATACAATTAATGCGAGCGTTATATGCATTAAGTGTAGACCAGTACTAGTTTTATTAATGTAACTGTATATATTTTGGTTTTACCTATGTTCTGTGTGTATCACAAACTAATGGTTAATGCATTAAAAATAAAGAATAGTTGTTAGTAGGGCTGGTACTGATTAATTATTTTAATTATTTTTCGATTAATCGTTAAAAAATGTAATCGATTACTTTCGATTAATTATATTTTTATAATGCATATATAGATCCCGTTAAGTTGCGATTGATTATTTCGTGAAATCTGTTAAATTTTTGTAATTCCATGTCTTCAAAAATGTGTAACGTAACACAACAAATTCGTTCTGCTCTGCAATAAATAAGGATGTGAAACGTATGTTTTTAAGCATGCACGTCTAAAAAATAATAATAATACGTGAAAATTATATAAATTATTAATAAATTTGAAAAACAAATATGAGAAATATTTTCTTAAATTTTAATCGATGAAATAAGTTTAATCGATTACAATTTTTATCGTTGAATCGATTAATTAAACCTTTATTTCAGCAGGCCTAGATTTTAGCAAATGTTTTTTTTTCGACTGTAAAACTGATAAGTACAACATCCACTTTCAAAACCTGCCAAGTAGTTGGTGGACGGACATCGGGATTAACGAGAAACACTTGTGAATAAAGTAATGGGGGTGAGAGTGCAATCAGGCTTTTAAATAGGTAAATGTATAATATACAAACAGGGTATTAGTAGGCCTGACAGGACGTAACACAACAGCGAACGTTTCGGCAAAGAGCCTTCCTCAACGGACAAATAGTACACAAATGAAACGAATACAACGAAATAATAATTTAAAAAAAACACTTAGCTGCGGTGAAATCCATGTAGTCCAGTAGAGATCAGGTAGTCCAGTGGAGATCTGTACTGGACTACTTGGATTTCACCGCAGCTAAGTGTTTTTTTTTAAAATTATTATTTAGTTTTATTCGTTTCATTTGTGTACTATTTGTCCGTTGAGGAAGGCTCTTTGCCAAAACGTTCGCTGTTGAGTCACGTCCTGTCAGGCCTATTAATACCCTGTTTGTATATTATACATTTACCAAAATACTTGTGGCAGATTTGGACAGGATCCGGATATCAATTGTGATTTGTTTTACGAACTTAAACATAAAAAAAATTTGTCTCATGTGTTATTTCTTATTTGGTCTTATTGTAATATTAAACTCTGGTCTATTGTGAATATTAAAATTATACAACATAAGTTAAGTAACAAGTTAAGTTATACATTAAAATATTAATATATTATAATATAAACAAATTAACAGGCGGTGACAATAAAATCATTTAAATGCATGCAAATTAAATGTACTAACAGCATATTAAACTTAAATCGTCTGACTAAAAGAACCTTTTTTTATTATTGCTCTAGCTCACGACTTCTTGTAAAACACACTACACAGTCAGTACAACACTGCTAGCTTTGTACACACTACATAGTTCATTGAACTTTGTTCATTCAATTCATTGTAAAATGTTCATCGTTGACGTTGACAGTGTCAAAGACTGTCATTGAAGACAGCAGCAGGCACTCACCATATGTTGGATAATAAATATGTTAATAAATAGTATTAAATACTAAATAGAAAGTAGTAAAGTACACCCATTAGCCCTTAAACTTAAATGGGGAGATATCCATATCCGAGATCCGGATTCGGCAAATAGTATGGCTAAACTATACGGAACCAGCTAATAGTTATAAAAAACATATCAAGCCAACCCCTACTGCCAGGTAATTATCATATCATGAAATAAAAACAACAAATCGTGCTGTTTTAGAAAACAAATATTTTTTCTCTTAATCTCTAAAAAATTGCTTAGTGGTTTTGTCACTGGACTTCTCAAATTTGACATAATCATTTAAAAAAGAATGGGGAAAACAGTCTGAAATGTTTATGTAAAAGTTCTGAGCCCACGCCCTGAAGGAATCAATAATATGAGTTTAATGACCTATATGTATTTTAATATAGCCATAAAGTTTATATGTACACAGTTTATTCAATGTCCCTCCATTAACACAATAGCTTTATTTTATATTATTTGTTTATATATCTTGTGTTAAGAAACTATTACTGTGATTCCCCGCCCCAAAAAAGTAATATTTATTTTTTTTAAAATAATAAAGCCACGACACATTAGCGGAAGTGCACTCAAAAAATTCCAAAACAATTCATGACGATCTGATATATAAAGAATAATTTTACATCTTATATAATAAAAAATGACATTAAGGGCTCCTGGACCTAAACGTTGCAAAATTTCAAAATACCTGTTTATTTCAATCTGATTCATGATTATATACTTGTTTGTCAATATGTGTCATAGTCGTTTAAAAATCAAGTAGGGCCGAAATGGTGCAATATTTAAATTTCAATAAGCCTGGAGATTACACCCTTGATCATGATTGAAAATTGAGTCAATATTTTTTAAGAATTGTTTAATATTTATTGGAAAATAAAGCTTAAAAATATTACCAAAAATTATACTCTGGGCACGCGGCACCGATTGTATAGTTATTAGGAGTTTTTGTCATATTATAGTATATTAATTTATGCAATTATATTTGTATGTTCCAATTTTGGTAAAGATCAACCTATTTCATTTTTTTAAATATTTATTTTTATTTTAAATAACAAGGGATTTGTAGCAGTAACCTCAAACTTTTCTCATTGATCTCCGCTGCAGTCCTTCTTTGGACATTGCGTTTGTTAAAAAAAATACAAATACATTTTATTTTGGTTGAAGGCCTTATAATTTTTAAATATTTTTTTCCTGAAGTCTTGATGACACTATTAAACATTGTTAAAGACAACAAAATAGTGCATATTAAAAAAGTTATGTTCTTAGAAGAGCATGGTGTTGTTAGTGGCATGTCCCGTGGAGAGAAATATGAGAATGAAAAGTATGATACAAATTGTGAAACAAACAAAACAAACAATAATGGTGATGACTGCACCTCCAGAGATTTCTCCGTGCCTGCTTTCTTTGATTCTTCAGTTTCCTCCCTGAAAGGAAAGAGCGAATTTCTTAGCGTAGACACTGTCTGGAGTTTGTCATGCGGTAACATTTTATAACGTTATAAAATATATTCACAAGTATATACAGCGGTTGTTTAAACTTCAGCTAACTTAACTGTTTTTTTAGTGTGGTTATATTCTAATTTAACTTTGTTTATATTTAGTTTTATATTTGATCTATTACATTTTTAATTTTAGCTCTAAATAGTAAGTTAAATTTTCAGTATGCTTCTATTTGTTAAATATTACATTCCTTCTGTTTAAAATACTTTTAAAATAAGTTATGTCTATGAATTGTTAAAAATATTATCAAAGGCAAACGTACTCAAAAACTTCCTAAATTTTCAGTGCGATCGTACGAATACAGTAATGTTTAAACAGCTTAAGGAGAAAAAAGTGTCTTTAAGACCTCGTGTAATGTTCAAAAAGCCCATTAATTTCAAACTGGTTAATGACGGAAATATTATTATTTATTTGTAGAATCGTGTCAAATGTTTCAGAAAGATATTGAAAATCTTCTACACAGCGCACATCACAAACGAAGCGATCCGCAACACAATAAGTACTGTCATTGGCCCCTACGAGGACCTACTCACAACAATTAAGAAGAGGAAATTACGATGGTAGCGACACGTGACAAGAACTGGAGGTCTCGCAAAAAACTATATTGCAAGGCACAGTCCAGGGAGGAAGTAAAAGAGGCAGACAAAAGAAGAGATGGGAGGACGATATCAAAGAGTGGACTGGCCTGTCATTCAGCGACTATCAAAAGCAGCACAGGACCATGACAAATGGCGTGTGTTAGTGAGCAGTTCACGATGGTGCCCCAACGACCCAACAATGTGTTAAGGGATGTTCAAGTTCAAGTCAAATAAAATTAATAATAGAGAATGAAATTTTTAGAAAAATAATGTCCGGTTATTTTGCATTATAGTACTGTATTATGGGCTCTCATATTTTTATATACCAAGTTTTGTCAAGATCCATACATAATAACAATAAACAAATTTTAAATTGTATTTATAAAGCCTATATACGAAAACAACTACAGTCGGGCTCCTGACCCCAAATGTATGGTAATTTTTTTAAAATGTTATTTGTCATCGTAAGAGTATACTCAATTATTTTCCAAAGTTATATTCGTCTATCGGCAACTGAAAATTGAAAAAAAAATATTTGTTTCCCTTTTGTGATTATTGTCTTTTAAAATAAATAATACCATTGTTATACGATATGTCTTTGTAACAACTCATAATCTTTTTTTTTATTTATGAAAACAATTCCTGTAGGTTAAATTGTTTACTAGCTTGTTATCTTTGGCATAACTAATAATACTACTATTAAAATTGATAAAGCTCTGAAACCAAGCCATGAGATAGATTCACATAGCTTCAAATACTAAAAAAAAACAACATTCTTTGCAAAACATTCATATAATTACACTTCAGTTTATCTAAGCTAAGTGTATCATTTAAGTAAAGTAATGGTTTATGATAATTGTTTTTAGTGCAGTCTTGAAAGCTTTAATTGTGTGAATACTGCAAATATGGAATTATTGTAAATTAATGTGTTGACTCTAAGCCAAATGTTTTACAGCGTTTCTTTGGAACAGAGAGAATAAGTATCATGAAAAGAACGTAGCCGACGAGTGAGTGCATAAACAGAGAGAAGCTCAGTTTAAAAAAAAAGGAATTATGTCATTCACTTCTATTTACAGTGTCTTAGCAAAGCAATGCTTTTAGTGTGTTAATATTATTATTTTATTTCAATGAATATTTTTTTTTAAATCTATAAATCTTACACTTCCAACTTAAAGAAAATAATAATTTTACAAATTGTGAAATTATTATTTTAGGGCATCACAATATTAAATTGATAATGTACATATTTTTATTTGCTCACATGTTGAATGTAGCAGCAAGTCTTGAAATATATTTTATTTTAAAATATTTGTTGTTGCTATACATTGATAATAATAGTTTTTTCCAAGTCATACTAATAAAAGTAAGTGTAAAATATTGTATCCTACTTCTTTAATTCACTATTGTTCTAAATGTACGCTCATAATTTCATTGGGTATTGCATGCTATTTATTATATTCATCCCCTTGTCTCAAGTTAATAATCATTTCTCTTGTGTTCTTGTTAAGGCTGATGACCTTCAACTTTGATTTGAGATGTACTTAGGTTATAAAGTTGTTATTTCCTTGTCTTCGAAGTTAAAAAGAAGTGTTTCATTTGTATCAGAGTCCTTTCTATTTTAATATAAGAAGCAATATATTTAATCAATACCTTCAAACGTGATAAACATCTCCAGCTGACAGAATGTGTGGTCTTGTTTTACCGATTGTCATTTACTTAATAAAAATGTTGTTTGGTTTCTCTGGTAAATTATATATTTTTTCCTCGCAATTATGTATATATATATATATATATATTTATGTGTTAGGTTTATGCATATTTTTTTCTTAAATTTAATCATTTTGTTGTTAAGGTTATAATTTTATTTCAAAATATCAGTTAACTGTTTATGCATACGTGATTATTTGAAGCTAATATTTGTTTTTGTGTAACTTAGTCGAATAATAAAACTTTTTAAAAGCCAAATATAGTATTAAATTGTATCAAGGAATAGTCTTCGACAATCAGTTGCACACAGTGCAAAATATCTGCTTTATATACAATGTATATACATATTTTTAAAAAAATCGTCATACCACATTCACATAAAATATAAACTACTAATTTTAACACATGTGTCTCCCATTAAGAAACATTAAACTTTACATCAAACTGCCCGCCAGCAAATGAGGAACAGAATCATGTGCTGACTTTTCAAGCACATTTCAGTAACACATCTCTTAGAGATGAGTATATTATTCAAAGGGATGAAACGGCTATTGTAAAATGCTTTTCTGTATCTTCCTGTCAAGCCTTTGTTCCTTGCATGTATTACACAAATGTATCTGTAGATAATAACAGGACATATGTTAAAATAACAGTCAACATTTACAATATTTCAAGAGGTAATAAGGATGCTAAAAAAAATTCCTGGTATTTATTAAAGAACAATGCAGTAGTAACCACGTGTGCCCTCCTGACATACTGTAAGTTTTTTATCTATTAATGTTAATCTTTATTTTTTAAGCATTTTAGTCTAAATTACCATTAAATAAATAAACCTTAATTTTTAAACAATTTGTCACTCCGCATGCGTTCATGTATAGTAGTTAACTTAAAACAATTTTTATCAGCAATTAAAAAACCAATCAACTGTGAAACACTGCAGATAAACGACGATATGTATGTAAGCTGTATGACGTCATCGTTATATCCAAAAGGAAAATGTCAAGCATATTTCAAAGGGAATGAGGTTTGTTACAATATTTTGTTGAAGGCTTATTTGTAGATACAAATGATGTAATATAAGTATGCTGAAGTACACATTCCTTATTTAAATTGATTGTTTTTATTCAACAGAGAAATGAAAATCAATCTCATATTGACGTCAACTACACTAACATTGAAGTATCCAGTAACGTAACTTACTTTATGTTAAATTGTACGTTTATTATTTCAATGTCAATTCTCTGCTCTGAAAAATCTGAAATATGGGTTACAATGTACCCAAACATCACTGGTAGTGAAGATGACATTAAAACTGGCGTCAATAAAATAATTGACTTTGACTCAAGTTAGTAAAATACGTTGCTTTTAATTAATTAGCTAAGAAATTATATGCATACAGTTTCATCAACTTTTATCTTTTGTACATAAAAACTAAATATTTACAATTTGTATTTTCGCTCTAAATAGTAAGTTTATTAAATTTTAAGTATGTTTGTATTTGTTAAAAATTACATTCCTTCTATTTGAAGTCAATCATGTATTTAAAAGAAAACAATCATTAGTATCATTAAATGTCACTTTTAGTGAATTAAAAATGTGTTCAACTTCTGGGGGCGCGGTGGTCGAGTGGCAGCGTGCTCGACTGGAGTACCGATGGTCACGGATTCGAATCCATGTGAAGGCAAGGATTTGTTTCCGGGGCCTAGGACGTCCCTGAGTCACCCAGCTTCAAATAGGTACCTAACGCTAGTTATCTTCTGCATAGAAGGAGCGTCTGTATATATAAGATAAGATGAGATAAATGATTATATTTCAGAGGGAATAATTTGACAGAACTCTAAAATGTCACATCTCAAAAAAAAATTTGTTAATAGACAGTACAATGTAAATTAATTTCTGTTGATTTATTTTTTCTTACACACATTGATTGTTTCTCCATCTAAAAATTAATAACGCAATGTCATTAAAGACAAATACATATCATTGACTTTAAGACCAGGATATCTTCAGAAGTAATATTTTCACACGATTTAGCTTGTCCTGGGAATTTTGTCTAATTACAAAGATGTGCACTAATTCACCAATTAAAAACATTTCACGAATGCGTCGTTTTGATTTTCAGTTCATTTTTTTTAATGAGAAGGAATGATAAACTTTAATGTTCAGCTTTAAAGAGAAGCTTATGTTTTAATACATTTTTTTCTTAATGATGTTTCAAACATTTTGTAAGGAGAAAATCGATACATGATTAATTTGTTTGACTGTAAATTACAGGAAGTAAAGCAATTAAGTAGACAATTTTCTCCAATTGACTTAAAATAGACTTTTACTAATGTATCTTAGTCATTGCTGATGAGATACGAAAGATGTTTTTTTTTCAAATAAACAACCACATACATTATGTTATATTCAAGATTGTGTAGCACAATCGTGTATGTTACACACGTTACTATTTTACAAACAAAAAATATCGTATTATTTTTATAATTAATCCCTCCATGGTCCACAGTGGGATGGGGGAAGCAGCATTTCTCTTTTTAAAATGAGACCGCATGCCTTGTAAAATTCCACTAAGAGAGTTTGGAAGCCAAAAATCTTCGAGTTAAGGAGATCTTAAATGCAATAGTCTTATGGAATTTGGCCGGGACCTAACAATTAATTCGATATCGTGATGTTTTCGACTTAGGTAAGTTCGACTTTCTGTGTACGATCACAGAAGCAAAACGTGATAAAATGGAAAACATTATATTAAATGGAAAATAACGCGTCGTAACGAAATGGAAGCCATGTTTCGACAACTATATATTAATTTGGGCAAGAAAAGAGCAAACTGTAGGAACAGGAGATTACACCAAAATAATGGGCTTCATTTGTAAAGCGTAATTATTTGGCAGTCGTGATTCTAGCAGAATATGGGATGGTGTTAGTGAAAGGAATTATATCGAATACCATTTTATCTATGTTCCAACGTGTTTATACTGTTGTCTTATTAGTTAATAACAATATTAAATACATATATTAATTCTTTTTTTTTCAATGCAGATTTTAATTGCAAAGTTAGCACTTCAGTAAATTCTGGAAATAAAAATGTGTCTGTGTTGTACACACCTACACTCATAGGTAAAATGCAATATTTAACGTAATGTTATATATATTTTAATTTATATATTAAATATGATTTATTTTTTTTAATCAAACAAGAACAATTAAAAATAATAATTAAAAAAAAGTAATTAAGTCAGGAAGACTACTATTTAGTTACCGTTTTATCAAGCCAAAAATTATAATATATCATGTCATAATTAACACTTATTAAACGTTCTTGTTGAAAATCTAAATAACACTGGAATGTCTCCTTTATATGTAATCTTTTAACCAATTACACAAAAAGACAAAAGTGTTGACATTATTTGGTTCACGAGATGAGCGGGTCTAATTGACAATATAACCAGCCGAGCTGAACAATCATTCACATGGAACTGAGGTAACTGGTTTGCACAACACGGTCTTGGCAAGGAATGACTTTAACGAATATCGGTGTTAATTAAGTTTCCACCATTTAAGAGGGTTAATGGATTCAGGAACTTTCATCTCCATTTTGTAACGTAGTAATTCATCATAAGAGCTGTTGTCATGTTCTGTCTCTGAGATAGACTCCATTACTGCCATTAGCTTAATACTTTTTTTTCAATTCGTTTGATAAGTAGACGAAGTGTTAGAACCCATGGTAGGCACACTTTATCAACATTCTTAACATTCCCGACAGTCAATAGTTAAAAACAAAATGTTCGTGTAATCGTCAGGAAATTTATTATTTAGCGGCAGCTTTTCTTTTTTCTTCTTTTTTTTTGTTTCTTCTACTTTTGACTTCCAATAATTGGTAAGTGATTGGTCGATTGATCGTTAAAACTAATTTAATAGTTAAAATTGTTAATTAATTTCTCGATTAATCGTTAATTTCCACAGCCCTAATATATAAAATAACCAGCCAAATCATAGTTATTATTCTTTTAAATTATTGTTATATTTAATTTTCTAATTTAAAATTCAGAGAAATTAATGGATACCTTCATTATTTTAGCGCCAATATGCAATTTCACTTGTGACTTAAATGAAACAAAATCAAATGTCAGAGTCAATTGCACCACGGTTGAAGATTACCCAGAGGCTCATTTCTACATTCATGTACGCAATAAAAACGTAAGTGTTTAAATAAACAGAAATGTTGAAAACAGACTTTTGTTTTGTTTTGTATCTTTAATTTTAATCATGTTTAAAAAAATTATTGATTATTTGTTTTCTTCTTAAAAAATGAAATTATTGACATAATGTGCCATACATTTCAAAACAGCGTGTATTTCTTATATATATATATTTATATATATATATATATATATATATATATGCCTGTATATATATATATATATATATATATATATATATATATATATATATATATTAATTAAATGGAAATGTATAGTTTTGAGAATACATGTGCTAATATTGGACACGTTACTTTTTACTCTTACTTATTTATATTCTGAAAACTATTATGATATAAATAATATGCGAATAATTAGAAGAGACAATAGATGTAAAATAAAAATGAAAGCAATAAAAATTTTAAAAAGTGATGTACAAGTTTAAATAATATTCATATATAAAAGCGTATTACACATGTAGAATTTATGAGATGGTTTATTCAGAAACTATTTCGATTAAAAACTAGTATGAAGAAACAATAAATTGTATTAGAGGTTAGAATTGAAAAGACATGTATGGTTATCTTATCTTATCTTATCTTATCTGTTTACAGACGCTCCTTCTATACAGAAGATTATTGCGTCCTACGCTTATCTATGGTTTGTGTTTAGTCCTGCATTTTTATTAGAGATTTAAATGTTGATAAAGTGTTGGTTTTCCTGGATTCTTCAGGCAACCCATTCCACGCCCGAATTCCGGACGGGAAGAAGGAAAACTTGTATGTGTTTGTTCTTGCATACGGAATAAGAAAGGTGTTTTTATCCTTATGTCTATCTGAGGGTTGTATTAAGTTATCTTTGTGTTGTATTTCTAAATTAGAATTAATTGCTTTATGTATGATTACTACTTTGCTCTTGGTTCTTCTATCCTCTAGTGTTTCAAGGTTTAATGATTTAACTAATGGTGTTACTCTTGTCAGTTTCGAATATTCTCCAGTAATGAATCTGGCAGCTCTTTTTTGAATTTGTTCTAGTTTATCAATGTTTTCTTTGGTGGATGGGTCCCATACAGAAGATGCATATTCTAGTGCAGGTCTCACCAAAGTGAGGTAGCATTTTAGTTTTATATCTCTATTACATTTGTTAAAGTTCCTTTTTATAAAGCCTAAGGTTTTGTTTGATTTTTTAATAACTTCATTGACATGGGGATTCCATGATAGTTTCTCATTTATTAAGACTCCTAAGTATTTTGCATCTTTAGTTTGGGTCAGTTCTTTTCCATGAATGTAATATTTTGAATTTATTTGTTTCTTTTTCTTTGTTACTCTTAACAGTTGACACTTTTCTGGATGGAAAGACATACTCCAGTTAGTTTCCCATTTTATCAATTCATCTAAGTCTTTTTGTAAAATTTTGCTATCTTGTTCTGATTTAATTGTTCTATAGATTATACAATCATCAGCAAATAGCCTAACTTTTGTAACTTTTGGTTAGTGTCATAAATAATAGCAAAATTATAGTAAAACAGATTACTATGCTACGAATCTTTAGTTTGTTTAGAGAAATCGAGATATAAAATACATTTACAATGTTTATAGTGTCATATATTCTTATGATTTAAATTTTTTATTGAAAATATTAATGAATTTATTGCCAATTAAATTGTTTATCATTTTATTCAAACTCTTCTCCAATTTAGATATTCCAAGATTATACTCATATCGATTTTCAGTCAAGAAAGTATAATTCCACCAACCAATTTTACTTCAAGCAATCCTGCATCTTGAAAATATATTGCATTAATTTAACTGAAGGACAGTATGAAATAAGAGTTTTAATGGACCAAAACACTACACTACTTGATGGGGTCAAACATGTGTGTGCAAATGAATCTCTTACATTTCCCTTCGGTTAGTTGTATGTTTTAAAAGATTTTAATTAACTGCGTGCTTGTGTCATCTATGAAAAATCGGCAAATAGTTGAGCTTACTGTTTTTTAAATCTATCTATCATTCATTTATTTTTATTAATTGTATATATAAAAATAAAAATTTGAACTATTAATTATTCTTTAAAAATATAAGTTAACTACAAAAAGGGTGGTAAAATTAATGACTGATTGCAGTGATAAAAAGTACAATGGGTTACCAGTACATGTGTTTATTTATTGATATATGTTTAAATACAAATTTCAAAGCCCTGATTTATTGTTAATTCTGCTTTTTTACACTAATCGGTTTCAGCTATGACCAATGTTCATTGGTCCATGCGCAAAGTAAAAAAAATTCGTGTGCAAAAATGCACAGCATCAATTTTGTATGCAATATTTTACCAAATTTGCTGCGCGGTAATTCTAAACTACTGAGCGGCGTCTTTCAAATACATGCGCGGCAGCGCAGTCTAAAGGCAAAATTGGTTATGACCATTATCAGTGGACTCACATTTTAAAAAAATGCATTGTCAATGAAGCTCAAGATTTTTGTTTTTATGTATTCCATAATTAGATTGCTCTATCGGTGAAGAACAATTCTTGCACTCAACAAGCGAGTACTATGTAATTATAACGTGCACTGGTGTTGTAATGATTGTTATATCATCTCTTTTATGTCTATACTTCATAATATTCAAAGGTAAACAAGAAATTAATAAGTATAAACTGTTAAATAAATCGTATATTACATGAATCCGCTATCAGTTTGTGGGTTTGCAAATAAGAGAACAATAATATATATATTAATTATAGATATGGAATTTGACGGACGTGCACATTATTACATTTTACAACATTCAAACTATGACACCCATATTTAATTGTATTTTAAAAAAGAAATATATATATATGTGTGTATATATATATAAAAAATCGTTTACCCAACGTATATATATATATTAAACAGAACTATTTAATACTTTTAAAAAAATGTATTACACATATTTCTTTAGTAAAAAAGACGGGGAATGTATTTCAAGGTCTGAATTCAAAATTGTAAGTTATAATACAGTAAATAAAGTTACATACATATTTTTCGTTATTTTTTTTTAAAATGCATAGAATACAGAACTTTCAAAAGATTTCTCTGGTTTAAGCACAATTATGTGTAACATACATATATATATATATATTATATATATATATATATATATATATATATATATATTATATATATATATATATATATATACAAAAAGATATATATATATTTATATATATATATATATATATATATATATATATATATTTATATATATATATATATATATATATATATATATATATATATATATATATATGAAGCAACTCCTTTCATAAATGAACGGATGGTGCAGTTTTCTATCTATGACAGTAAACATACATTTTAAATAGACAATGCAGTATTACTGATAAACGTAGCTTAGGAAATACAATAAATGCATTACTTTACTTGAAGAAAATCAATTGACATTTTTTTTATGAAGTACAATTTTTTTTAAACTTTTCACAAAATATATTATGATTTTATTTGACAGAAATAACGTGACTTCCATTACCGAAGGTATGGCTTATTAAGAAAAATGCATTCATACTACACATCTGCTTAACTATCTGCTTATGAACAATGGGACTATATCAAATGTTCTTATAGGTAATTATATTAAACACACTTTATGGCATTTCATAATCACTTTGTAAAACATTTAATGACTTAAGTTTAATCCAAGTAAAATAATATGTTTTCTTTTTTTTTCAATTAGGCATTTGGTCGTATTTATGAAATAAATAGTTGTTTATGATGTTCGCTTAATTTAAATATGTTAATTTATAAAACGTGCGTTTTGTTTCATTTTTTTGTGTTGTTTTGTTGTTTTTTTAATGACATTATACTGAAAAAAATCTTCCAAACAAAAACAAAGTTAAAAACAGCACTTAAATTGTAAGTAAGTAAGTCCCATGACAAAAAGTCGTAGGTGGTCCCTTATGTTTCCATTATAGCTAATATTATACTAGGGGCTCGGTATATCTAATGGGTGCCCCGATTCCCTTCCTGGTCAGCAGTGGACTTTCTTAGCGTTAGTCATTTTTAAATCCCTTATATCAACTTCACCGGCGTCTCTCTCTGTCTTGGGCGGGCGGAAAAACAGAAGTCAAAAATGACCCACTTCCCATTATCCGATCGAACTGAAATTTGGCAAACGGACCCGTCTAACCTAACAATGCATCGTTTCAAAATTTCAGATCGATCTAACGAAAAGTAATTAAATTAATGCATTTGTAGTTTATCCTTATATGAGGTATGTAATTTAAATTCACGGTTTGTTATTGTTTTTTTCCCACGTGAAATTTTGAGCTGACGTATTGAGGCGACCCAACGAAGCGACGGGCGCTTTTGTTTACATTTTACTTGTCACTCTGAGCTCGGTCAAGCGAATCGGTGACCAGACTTTTCCCCTTTCCCCCCCACCCACCCCTCCCCCCCCACTAGGGTTATGATGCAAAGTTGAGTTAAGACAGATTCAGTCTGTAAATGTTTGAAAATAATCAATACTTTTAGTTATGTCTCATATATAAGGGATTTATAGTCAAAAACTTTGTTTTTACGGGTTTGTTTTATTAAATCCCTTATATTAACTTCGCGGCCGTCTCTCTCTGTCTTGGGCTCGGCGGGCGGAAAAACAGAGGTCAAAAAGGACCCACGTTCCGTGATCCGATCGAACTGAAATTTGACACACCGACCCGTCTAACCTAACAATGCATCGTATCAAAATTTCAGATCGATCGAACGTACCGTAATTAAATTAATAAATTTTTAGTTTATACTTATATGAGGTATGTAATTTAAATTCACTGTTTGTTATTGTTTTTTTTCTCCCACTTCCACGTGAGTTTGAGTTGACGCCGACCGTCGTGTTGACGCAGACTGTCGTGCCGACACCCCCTCACATCCCACCCCCATTTATTAAAGACAAGGGACATCACTCGGTGTCAGTCTGTAAATGTGTGAAAATAATCAATACTGTTTGTTATGTCTCATATATAAGGGATTTATAGTCAAAAACTTTGTTTTTACGGGTTTGTTTTATTAAATCCCTTATATTAACTTCACCGCCGGTCATCTCTCTCTGTCTTGGGCGGGCGGAAAAATAAAAGTAAAAAATGACCCACTTCCCATGATCCGATCGAACTGAAATTTGGCACACGGACCCGTCTAACTTAACAATGCATCGTATCAAAATTTCACATCGATTGAACGTATCGTAATTAAATTAATGTATTTTTAGTTTATCCTTATATGAGGTATGTAATTTAAATTCACGGTTTGTTATTGTTTTTTTCCCACGTGAAATTTTGAGCTGACGCATTGAGGCGACCCAACGAAGCGACGGGCGCTTTTGTTTACATTTTACGTGTCACTCTGAGCTCGGTCAAGCGAATCGGTGACCAGACTTTTCCCCTTTCCCCCCCCACCCACCCCCCCCCCACTAGGGTTATGATGCAAAGTTGAGTTAAGACATATTCAGTCTGTAAATGTTTGAAAATAATCAATACTGTTAGTTATGTCTCATACATAAGGGATTTATATTCAAAAACTTTGTTTTTTACGGGTTTGTTTTATTACCACGTTTTTATTAACCCGCTTTCGTTGGGCATTGTTTGTTTGTCCAAGATTTTTTCAAATCTGCCAACGTAAAATTGAACAACTTTTGATGGTCCTAGAGATCTGAAAATTTTACCACAGATAGATCTTGGATGACAATGCATTTTAATCAAAATTTCAGATCGATCTAACGTACCGTTATTAAATTATTGAACTTTTTAGTTTATCTATAGTCTATATAAAATAATCTGTACCGTCGGCTTTTGTTGACATCCGTGAGTTCGCCCCGTGACCACATCACAATGTTTTTAAAACGTTGGGCGGGCGCTTGTGATGTGTTTGGTAAAATAAATAGAGGTAAAAACATATTTTTAAAAACCAGGTTGTTATAAGTGGACTAAAAAGAATAAAATAAATAGAAGTAAACAAAAAGATTTTTAAAAACCACGTTTTTATAAGAGGACAAAAAAAGAAGAAAATAATTTAAAACTTATTAGTTCAAGTACTTCGATTTAATATGGCTAAAAACGTGGTGTGGGTGTTTGGTATAAAAATTAAAGATGTCGAATTTAGAAGGCAAAAGAGAGACCTATAAGTGAGAGAATGAGTGAACAGCATATGTTAAACCTCATAAGCGCCCGCCCCACGTTTTTAGTCATATTAAATCGAAGTACTTGAACTAATAAGTTTTAAATTATTTTCTTCTTTTTTAGTCCGCTTATAAAACTTGGTTTTTAAACATCTTTTTTTTACTTCTATTTATTCATTCTTATTGTGGGTTTGCGTGGTCTCAAGGCCACGCCCCTCTGCTTGTGAGGCGAGCGCACTATTGACTTCGCTATATAGCGCCTACTTCATTTCAGTTTCATTTAAATATATATTTATATATTTCAGTGGAAATAAACAATATCGAGATTTACTCAATAGCAAAAACACATCAAGGTAAATGTCTACTGTTTAATTAGCATAATGTGTGATGGTTTTTTATTTTTGTTATGTGATTCAGTAATATTATATTTAAATGACTTTTTCAGAATACTTTTCTTTAATTTAAAATAACAATTTAAAGAAAAATAAATAAATAAAATAACTTGAGCTCAGTAAATTTAAACGAAAAAAGAGTTTAATGATTTACAAAAGCAATAATATGTAATTTTCGCTTATAAACTCTGATAAATAAAAAAATATCGTAATTATGTAATACTTTGGCTTTTATGTAAACGAAAATTGTCTATTTTACGCTAAAAAAACAAGGTGTCTAAATTATGTTTAAGAAATAATAATAGTATTCACAATCATTTCAATTGGACCCTTTGTGATATTATTATTTGATACATTTTAAGGACATGTTCTTAAGTATCTTTTGCTATGTTTTCAAGATGTGTATTCAAGTATTGATTCAATCCCAAGGCAACTAAGCTTTATATCTCAAGAACTTAACACACCAGGCCCAGATATTCTAAAGAAGTGTTATGTGGAAAGAAATTTGCATAATGCTGCCTATAAATCAAGTACCAATATAAATATACATATATATGTATATGTATATATATATATATTATATATATATATATATGTGTGTATATATATATATATATATATATATATATAATATATATATAAACTTATGAAAAAAATATTTAATTATAGAACATATCTATATGCTTTAAAATTAATATTGTAAGAAAGGGCAATGAGATTTTTTCACTACTGATCAATTAACTTTTTATGAAAATAAGATAAAATAAAATAAACTCACTCACTTATACAGATAATAACACATTTTTATCATGACCGTCCGACATACATTTATATTTATGTATGTATGTATGTTTAAATATATATATATATATTCCTTTGATTAAAGCAACAAAATTAAATTATGATGTCAAAAGTACCACCTAATAAACGTTCTTGTTTAAATCTAAATAACACTAGAATGTCTCCTTTATTAAATCCGTTATATTTACTCGTGGAGTCTGCTTGCTTGATTGAGGCGGGAGATGCCGAAAAAAGTTTCGATCAATTTTTAACCCTTTTTCTTGTAAGCTAGCGAGCTTAAATTTTACAGTCAGACTCGTGCCGAAAATAAAAATGATGTATTAAATGTTCAGATAAATCGAATGTATCGTAATTAAATTAATACCTTTTTAGATTACCTTTATTTATCTCTATGTAACATGTTAACTTTTTTTGCTATAACTTCGTGGTGCGTATTATATTGAACAACCTTTCCTGTCGCGCAATAAGGTGCGTATTTTATTGACAACAATTTTTATAAACAAATTCCTGATCGGTGCGCATTATAGTATACATGTTTTACGACACATAACTACTATTTAGTATTTTTGGATGGTCTTGCGCTGCGTATTATAATGAACACTAGTGTATTACCTGTCAAAAATGACGGAAGTTTTCAAAATAAATACATTTCAGCTGAAATCTAATTATTTCAAAAAATTACACATCAGAATAAAAAGTAATGTAATACAGAACTATTATTCATTTTATTTATGTTTATTGTATTCATTTATTTTCATATTGTACAATTTTATGTGGATCATTCGAAAAGAGTTATTTTTGTTGCAGTAATTTGGTTCGCTGCTTTCTAAAATTAGTAGCGTCACGGACATACAGACGCGACATACATTGCAAATTATGTATGTAGATTCTTTTAGTTATGTCTCGTACATACAGGATTTATAGTCCAAAAATGGTTTTTTTTCCGACGAGGGGGGGGGGCCTGGGGTTGTCATCATTTAACTAATTCGCAAAAGTGATGATCGGATTTAATTGACAATATAGCCAGCCGAGCTTAACAAACATTCAAATGGAACTGTGGTCAATTGTAAGCACAAAACGGTCTAGGCACATTATCGGATACCGGTGTTCTTAAAGTTTCCAACATTGTATTTGATTATTTGATTTGATTCAGCAAATTTCATCTCCATTTTGTAACGCAGTAATTCATCAGACGAGCTATCGTCATTTTCTGTCTCTGAGTCGAACTCCATTTCTGCCATTAGCTTAATACACTTTTCATTTGGTTTGATAAGTAGGTGAAGTGCTAGAACCATGGTAGGCAAACTTGATCAACATTTTGAAACTTCCCGTCAGTCAATAGTTAAAACCAAAATGCCCGTTTAGTCATCAGGAAATTTATTATTTATCGGCCACTATTTTTTATATATATATTTTTTTTTACTTTTTGATTTATAATAATTTTTAAGTGATTGGTCGATTAATCGTTGCAAAAATATGTAATCTGTAATTTATTTAATGATTAATCGAGAAATTAATCGTTTATTTCCGCAGCGCTAATATATATATACGAGAGCAATGCCCGTGCGATGCTACGGGAAGGCACAATGAAAATAACTAACTTTATTTGGATTTGAGTTTCACATTCCCCTTAATAATGAGTGTAAACGTATCAGGAAATTAGGGTAGTCATAAATCAAACCCCTTCTTTATAAAAATCACGATATGTGTGTCTAGAAAATAGATAGTATGATGAATTTAAATATTACCCATCAATGTTGGTATTTCTGCTTTAATAACGCACGCTTTTGTCTATATGCTTTACCAGAATAACAAAGGTCCTTAACAGTTACAAAAATCTAATGGGAAAGGATCAATTTCTTTTTCCATTAATCAAAAAATAAAAACAATATCTTTGATTCCTTTGGTTCTAGGAAAAAGGTTTTAAAATCACCCACTCCATTTTATAAGATAAGTATGAAATTAGTTCAAGACGAATAGCATATTTTTTTAGCATAGTAACAAAGCAATTAATTGGCATATACTTGTTTCACTTAAATAACGGATATTTCTTCTTTGTATTTATATTCAAGCCTTTATTCATTGTAGCTTTTTTAGCTTATAAAATGAATATAAGTTAGGGCTTAATATATAACATATATTATGTAGGCATTTGATTTTAAAACAGAATAGTTTTTAAAAAATCAGTCTGTATACAAAACTTTATCCTCGTTGTATAATATTGCTCAAATAAAATCAAGTTGTTATGTCACAATATCAGTTGCTGTTAGTGTATTTTTTGCAAGAACAGGGTAGGCATTATTAAAAAATAACTTTATTTGCTTTTGGGTCTCAAATTTCCCTTAAAATGAATGTAGTTGCATCATGCAATGTATGATGAATTTAAATAGTAACCATCAATTTTGGTATGTCTGCTTTAAAAACGCATGCTTTTCTGTATATAATATACTCCTAAAGAATATAAATGTACTTAACAGTTATAAAAATCTAATCGGCAAGGCTCAATTTCTTTTCACATGAATAACAAAAAAATTTAAAATATCTTTCCATATGATTCCTTTGGTTCTAGGAAAATGCTCTGAAAAACACCAATTCTATTGTTTAGTTTAAGCATGAAATTATTATTATTAATTTTTTTTAATGTAACAAACAAAATGTACATTATATATTATTTCTTAAACATACAAACCTTAATTATGTTCTGTTATGTTTAATTTCATGTTTTGAATTGTTTGTCTAAAAATGTGTTCTAATGTTATGTTTGTGTAACTGTGGTTATGGAAGAATGCCGTAAATCTGTGATGCCATATGTGTTTTCTGTACTGTGAAAGTATTTTTTAAGCTTATAGTTTGTTGTTTCTTGTTTATAGAGTTTGGTATTATGTTTAGTGTTATTGCTATGTCTATATCTACCTTGTGTATTCTGCCTGCTTTTATGAATTGTTGGAGTGTGTTTTTAGTTTGTAAAATTGTATTGCATGTGAGATATGTTGTTCTGTCTCATCAGCTCCTGGCCTACAGAGTGGACAGCCTATTCTTGCACCTCTGTCTTTATAATTTCTTGATGAGACTGGTGTTGTATTGTAAATTAGTCTGTATGTTATTTCTTTTTCTTTATTTGATATTTCTTTGATATGTGTATTTTTAAAAGTTTCCTCAGTGTTTTTAACTCCATAAACTTGTGTCCATTTAATTCTATTGTTTAGAGGTGTTGCTTGTCTTTTTATTAAATGTGTATATATTTCTTTGATTGTTTTGTGTACTACTTATTCATTACCTTTTATTGCTTTGATGCATGCTGTATGAAATTGTGATTGATTTCTACCCATGTAATTTTCAGTGCTGTTATCAATTGCTATTAAATGTCCTTTTCTGATTCCTAAGTAATAATGTGTGAATGTATTTTCTGATCTTTTTTTAATGGCTTGTCCTTTACATTTTATTCTGAGTTCTTGTATTTTTGTTTGTATGTTTTGCAAGTTTATTCCTCTATTTAGCTTATATTGTATTAGTGTTGTTTGTTTGATATTGTGTATTGTTCCTTGGAATATGTATTTAGTTATGTGTGAGTTAATTTCTTATAAAATTATCGGTGGGGGTTCCCATATTGTTCCTGTATATATTGTTTTGGGGATGACATATGTGTTTATAATTGTGCTCCTTCCAAAAATTGTCTGTGCTGTGTATTTGTTTTTGTCAATAATTTATTTAATTGAGTGTTCAATATTCCTCCATATTTCAGTGTTTGTCTGTGTCTGATTATTGGAATAAAAGATCCCATAAATTCTAAGACTCTCCTTTCTAATTATGCCTAATAAGGGGAAATCTAATCAATCTTGCCACCTACCTATCCCCATAATTTCAGATTTGTTTACATTATTCTTGGACCCACTACCTTTTCCAAAATCTTGAAAAATTGAAATTATTTTGTGAAATGACCTATCATTTGTGGGGAAAAATACCGTGTCATCTGCATAAGCAATCACTTTAATATCTCTGGCTCCAGGGATCCCTATTCCTGTAATGTTTTTCTCCATTCTGATTTTCTCTATAAGTGGTTCAAAGGATAAAATATATAGATAAGGGGATAAAAGACACCCTTGTCTAACTGATCTTTTAATTGCAATGTTTTTTTTAAAATTATATTATTTATTATCAGTTTGCTGATAGGCGTTCTGTATAGAATTTTAACCCAATTACAAAAATACTCCCCTAATTTATTGTGTTGTAATATCTTGTGAAGGTATGCATGGTCTACCCTGTCAAAGGCTTTTTCCTGGTCTAGTGATAATATACATGTTTGAATTTGTTTTTCACTTGTATATTGAATAATGTCTGTGATTAAATGATTGTGGTTGTTGATGTCCCTGCCTTTAATGCTGCATTGTTGATTGACATGAATGAGAGTATTTAAATGTGGTTTTAGTTTATTGGTTAATGTTTTAGTAAGAATTTTATAATCTGTGTTGAGTAATGATATGGGCCTGTAATTTATAAGTTATGTTTTGTCTGTGTCTTTCTTTGGTAGAAGTGTGATGTATGAAGTGTTCATTGAATTTGGTAGTTCCATGTTGTTGTAAGCTTCTTCTAAAGTTGCATGTAATATTGGGCCCAGTGTTGTAAAAAAGAAGTTGTAAAACTCTGATTAAGAAGAATTAGTTATTATTTGAGCAAGATAATATTTATTTGAATATGTATGCTTAGTGGAGGGTGGAAATATGGTTTATGGGTTTAATATACGCATCTTCTTTTCACACGAATGTTAACATAAAAACTTTTTTTTAAAAAAAATTCATAGAGATTGATTTTCTAATAAATTATGTCATTTTGAAAGGACGTCCCACTCTTTTCTTCGAGTATTAACAAAGCAATAAATTGGCAGATACTTGTTCCACTAAATAAAATGATTACTTTTCGTTGTATTTGTATTTAAGCATTTTTTCATTGTAGCTTTTTTTAGCTTATTAAATGACATATTTGGTAATGGTCTTTTGACATATTTGGTAATGGTCTTAATATATAACATATTATATTTGTAGGCATTTGATATTAAATCAGAATAATTTAAATATAATTTTTTCAAGAAAGTGTATACAGCTTAAAAGAAAACTGCCATTTAGTAAACCACATGAGCTGCCTTTGAAATCAGTCTTTATATAAAACTTTATCCTCGTTGCATAATATTGCTCAAATAAAATCAAGCTGTTATGTCTAAATATCAGTTGCTGTTAGTGTATTTTTTCGCTTGAGCACGCACTTTCTGATGCTAGAACCTATATATGAATCGTAATACCCACGATATGTCTTTACACTAAATATATGTATACCTTAAAGAACCGTACAGTTTATACCCGAAGTGTGTGCCACCCAACTCATATAAAGCATATTATTTGATGCTTAAGTAAGGTGTGCATGGATTTTATTTGTTTTAAAAAAACATTTTGAATCGCAATGTCTGGGCTTAAAATTTACCCTGCTGATTTAGTTTAATATATGCAAAAGTATATAAACATTTGCTAAGCTATAGTGTTTATGTCATCCAGGGTTGGGCGATATTATTGACCAATAAATGGTACATTTCAAAAGGTCATAAATTTGTACTCAATATAAAAATAGCTGTTCCACTTATTACCCACACTCATTGGTCCGTGCATATAACTCCTATATATAATCCATTTTCGTCTATAACAGTACCGACTTTTTTTCCATTCATTCTATTTCCTTGGGGCAGTTTATGGAGCAATCTTTCCAGAAAAAAAATCGTGTAAACTATTTAAGCACCGAAGGAAAATAAATATTACCACCTAAGAATAATTGGCATTGCTTTCATCACTAATCACTTGCTTCATGCATTTTTTAAATTTATAAATATAACTTACCTAGCATGTTTAACTTAATTTATGCAAAAAGAAAATTAACAGTGGCTAAGTTATAGAGTTTGGTATCTGGTTTCACTCATGTGCTTTCTTTCTCTAATGCATTGAAGACATTGTTAGTATTTGATTATTTATAACTGACTTTTAAAATGTCAAATACATTAAGTATTTAAATTTAAGCATATATGAGGATATTACGAAAAGTTGTAAAATGATACTGTGTATTTGATAATAAACAAAATAATAGTATATCTATATAAATATTGCTAAAATATTATACTAAAGAAAACAGTGACTGTGGTTTGTAAACAGAACGTTAGGTAGGCCCTAGGTTAACGTTGAACATAAATGTAGACTGTTGGACAAAGATTAAAGCAAATAAATTTTTCGAACGGCTGGATGACATACATCTCAAAAATACATAAATAAAACAGTGTAAAGGTGTAATTTGCAAATATATATTAATTATTTAAAATTTTAAAAAAAAAGATATACGTAATCTTGTTAGAGGCGCAACATTACCACACATAAAAATAAACCGTTTCATCACATTTAGTTCACAACATAGACACACACACACTCACTTTATTTACACACTTGCACACACAAACATAAACACACAAACAGATAGTGCCATTAAAAAAAATCACATTTCATTGAAATAACCGCGGCTCTTTTTACTTTGTTTCCATTTTACAAATTAATATGAGCTCGAACTATGACGTAAAATTCACAATATTTTATTGCGAGAAACGCCGTCTTGTTAATCTCGACACCAACATGTTTATTATATTACGTTTTCAATAATTTATTTTATTTTCGGAAGTTACCCCGCATAGCGAGCACCCACACACGGACGCGCTTAGGCGCAATATATATAGGGATATATATATATATATATATATATATATATATATATAGATATATATGTTATATTTTTATGAAAAAGTATTCCTCATATTTTATCTTTAAATGTCTTTTTGCGCTATTGTTGAGTTAAATACATTTTTGTAGTCTTTTTTTAGAAATGGGATTATCTAAGTCATTGATGAATATAAAAGAGGCCGTTCATAATTTGACATAACGTGCCTAAGGGGGGAGGAGGGTCAAGCATTTGCTACAATTTGTGACGATGGGGATAGGGGGGTGGGGTGTTTAAAGAAATTTGACGTCACATCAAAAAATCAGGCAACTTATCATAAAATTTCCTTTTAACTAATTCATTGCTTTCAATTTTTTTTTAAAATAACGTTATAAATAGCTTCACGCGTCTTACGATATGTAGGGCACGCGAAAATTTAAAAAATGTTTTTTTTTAAAATATTCTCTGTGAAATACTTTTAACAAGAAGGTGCTTGAGAAGTATCTGTCAAAGGGAAATAAAATAACGTTATGACAAACTACAAGGTATTTCAATACAACTTTTTCCTATGAGCATGAAACAAAAATCATAAAACACTAAAAAAAATATTATAATAAAAAAAAATTCTTGAAATGAACAAATGACAGGAAGTTGACGCGTCTTTGAAATACACCGACCTCATTTAGACCCACCATTATTTTTTTTTAATCTCTCCCGCCCCCTTCATTCCTTCCTCCATGCTTATAGCGACCATGTTAATAATATGCTTAGTCTCATTTTTTTATTGTGTATTTTGGTTGTTCAAAGATATTTACTGTAATAACGAAAAATAAATGAACGTTTTTTTTTAATTTATATTTTAAATCTGGACCAAACATAGGGTTGAAAATAATTGTGGCTTTATTTAAATTTTAAAAGTTAAAGATTTGGTTTGTAAATGGTTGGTTATGTAATAACTGTTACTACCCGCCCACAGGTGTTGACTCACCTTGCTGAAAAAAATTAACAAACTGTCGCCCTTTCTTGTGTAGGCGTAGCAGAAAAACTGATTTTAATAAGACGTACAAAGTTGTCAGTATGTAAAGTTTATTAATTAAAAAGTTACTACCGTCTCCAATGTTCCCTTTAAGCTGAGTGATTCTGCTACCGCGCAGTTATCTGGCCGACGCGGCGTAGTGGGCTAGAATAACCGCGCAGCAAATAGTGTAGTACATATATTGAACAAAAAATGGATGCAGTACAACTGTGCATACGAATTTTTTTTTACAGAGCACACGAACCAACGAACCTTATAGGGAACATTGACCGCCACCTAGCGAACATTAACATTCAAGCTGCTAAGCCCTGTGACCTGACTGAACGTTACGTCATTGTTGTTATTTTGTTTGAATGTTCAGTTTACTGTAGTTTTAGTTTATCAGTATGACGAATGCATTTACAGCAGGAATAAAATAATAAAGAATAAATAGTATGTATTTGGAAGTATGCTGTTAGTTCTGTGTGATATGAGGAGCATTGATACTTGCTAGGGTTGCATTCTATAGCCGTCATGACCACGAAAATAATGCGGCATTTTGGACGAGTACCCGCACAGCTTTTTTCAACAACATCGACAGCCCTATTTACGATTAGGGAGGTACGGGATTTCGGCTCTGGCAAATCTGGAATCTGACCATTTTTAAAAATCCGCTTTGGCTACGGCATAATTTCACATCATAAATCCGGCCAAATCCGGCTTGCCAGTAGGGCCATAAAAAATATATATATATAACGGCTCCGGCTCCCTACTCCGGAAAATCCGGCCATTTGTAAAAATACGGATCCGGCTTCGGTTTCGTCGGATTTCACTTCATAATTATGTCCTAATCCGGCTCCCTGCCGGATTTTAGAAATTTGAATCCAGTACACCCCTGGTTACGATATTTAATAGATTGCAGACTTACACTATATACATATTTAAATGTCAAAATAAATATTAGAAACATGCGTATTTTAAATTAGAAAATACGGCTTTAAAAGAAGGGGGGGGGGTTCAAATCGTCATGACGTAATATTGGAGGGGGGGGTCTAAGTTTTGTTATGAAGTGTGACGAGGGGGGGAGGAGGGGAGTCAAAAATTGGCCAAATTCGCGTAACGTCATTTATGGACAGCCCCAAACATTAATTTTCATGTATGATATAATTTTATTAAAAATTGAAAATAAAACTCACTTCTTCATTTAACTTATCTCATTTTTTTCTTCTAGATACACAAGGAAATATTACTGTTAAAAGACTAAAAATAAATGAATGTTCATATACTTTGATAAACAAACCTGGTAAGCATTGCGAAGTTATACGTTTATTGCCTTCATAAATGTTCAGATAAATACATATTTTGTCGGTAAATGAATTTAAAATATCGAATTCATAATCAAAGATATTTAAATTACATTTAAGAGTTTATTGAATTTCCACAGAATGTAATGCAATAAAACCTATTTATTCAGGCACTCAAATTAATGATTTGGAACAAGATTCCACTTGCAGAGTCTCACCCGAAATATGCAGCGGTATGATATCAGATCAGAGGCATATGATGAGTTCTGACATACGAAAGAAATTAAGTATGTTTTTCTTCCATCATGTATGCGCATATGTGAGTGAAATGAACGTGAAATGACTAATATTTTTAAAATAAAATATTTAAGTAAATTTTCGCTATCAAAGTTTTTAAAAAAAAATATATATATAAAGAGAAAAAATGCTTTTAGCTAAAGAAGTAAAATAATTGTTTAACATTTATGTGTGTAAACTAATGTATATGTTTCTGTAAACAGATCAGTATGTTTCATTGGAGGCAATCAACAAGGACACTACGTACAACAATTTGGTAACAAAAGATTGAGCAAATCAACCTGATAATAAGTGAAAATAATATAATGTATATATATATATATATATATATATATATATATATATATATATATATATATTTATATATATATATATATATATATATATAATATATATAATAGATATAATGCATCTGGAACTTTCACTAAAATAGCACATATGCTAAATATTTTTTACAAAATTTTTCAAAATAGTTTTTTTTCTTTATTCAATGTTAAAAGCAATGTTTGTTATTATTATTCTTTATTTACCCTTTAGGACAATATATTGGAAAACCCATTTGCACTGTAATATAATTGAACCTCAGTATACAATGACTGAAAAGTCCAAACAATTTTACGTGATGGCAAACTTTAAATGTGCATAATTTTTTTTGTAAGCTTTTTAAAAATATATTTAGATATATTCTTATTTCTTTATCTGACCGTAAGTATATTTTCTCATAAACTTAAACCACACACCTCTTTAAAAGTATGTTAAACTGAGAAAGAAGTTTACGACATTTCACAATTTAATATACTGTTTACTAGTTGGAAAACAAATATGCATTGGTAACTTTGCTTAAATGGTTTAAAGGCTTATACAATTACGTTAGCATCAATAGCATGTTATTATAAATATAAGATACGTATATTCATTCAGCTTTTGAAATTTAGAAGAAAAAATAAATAAATAAAATCCCTTATTTTGGTTTTGTGTCTTATTGATTAAAATCCCTTTTTTCGTTATTCATCTGAACATTTAAAAAATAAAAATAATGAAATAGTTTTTATTTTACAAAGATTTATTACTCATTGGATTAACAGACATTATCTCATAGAAATTAAAAAAAAGAAATGTAATGTTTTTACTGTCACATTTAATTTTAAATTTGATTTGAATATTGAACTTGGCAAGTCAATTCAAGGAATTGTAAAGGATTTTTGGTATTCATTTGCAAGTAACTATTTTGGTAATGGCTTACAGGTTCAAACTATTATGTAATATTCTTGTTAAATATAAACAAAAGTACATCTAAAAAGTAATCGTTTTAGAGAGGGTGGGGGGGGAATGATACAAAATGAGTTTCTTTTAGCTGGTTTTTCTCTGGTTTCATAAAGAAACTTAAAACATATTTTGAAATTATTGTGAAGAAAATAAATAATAAAAAAAAATAAACTCACTGCATGTGATAGAGTAAACAATAAACATATATTGAGATGATTAAAATATATATATACTAATTATAAATAGGTTATACTGTTATACAGTAAAACATAAAAAAACACAGATTGACTTTATGTAAGACATATAGACAGTCATACATATATACAAATAGATCGATATACAAATAGATACTCTTACAAATAAATAGATAGATAGATGGATAGATATATAGATACACTTTGATGGTGATTACATCTATCTATCTATCAATCTATATATATACACATATATATATATATATATATATATATATATATATATATATATATATATATATTAATATATTACACAAGTGTAATACCAGTCAAAAATGAAGGAAGTTTTCAAAATAAATATTGTTCAGTATTCGTAGTAAGTCCCTCTTGTCTGAAAGCTGTATAGTAAACTAGTTGTAAGAACCTGACTTTCCCGTGTTTAAAATAAGGTTTTATGTAGAAGCGTACAAAACTGTTTATTTGCATGCAATAAAAGGGTACATTTATCTTAAAGCAATGGGATAAACAACATTTTGGGCAGTTCCATATGGAGTGTGTACAAAAATATGTTCCTCTTTGCCCACTCTGGAACAGGACACATACAACTGCCCATGAGAAAAGCATGGTGTCTACAAGTCTATACCAGCAATCTCAAGAGACTGGCCCTGTGACTTGTTGATTGTCATGGCAAAGAACATTTTCAATTATAAGGGAACGAATGCCTTCTGAGCTTGATAAACATCTTTTGTTTAGAAAACTTTTCACCAAAATTCCTCCATGTGGATGCAGAGTAACACCTTTGACCCCATTCTAGCAGAAGCCAAGTTGGCATTGGAGCATCTTGGAACCTTGATCCTGTACCCCACTTTTGGGGTCACTCAGCTCTTTTTGTTTAGTAAAGTTTTCTCTAAAATATACACACGGCTCAGAACAGGCACATGGAGTATTACTTTTGGCAGGAGGAGGACAGAGTGAGGTTGGGATGGAAAAAAACCTGTTTAAGAACATTCCCCATGTAATTTTTTGAACGTGTACCAAAGAAGTTAAATATTTAATGATGAGCTTGTTTTATAAAGCTTATATAAGTGGAAAAAACTACATTTTGGCCCCCGGCCCCCCAGTTAGTGATTTTTTTTCGACTGCTACCATTGGTGGAGAATACACAACATTATTTCAAAGTTCATGCTTCTACCTGCAAATAAAGATGAGGACTTAGTTTTGATTCAGTTTTATATAGCCCGTATAAGGAACAAAAGTTTTGGGCCCCAGGCCACCCATGAGTAGGGCTGTCAATTTTGTTAAAAAAAGCTGCGCGGGTACCCGTGAAAATTTCGAACGGCTACCCGGGTTACCCGTTCTAAACGTCGCATTATTTTCCCCGTCATGACCGCTATTCAATGCAACCTAGCTAACATCCATGCATCTCATTTCACACAGTAGTAGTAGCCAACGGCTTGCTTCCAGGAACATACTATTACTAATGCACTACAATTAAATAATTAAGTATAATGCACTAAAAACTTTTATTCAAATCCAGCTATAAATGCATTCGACATACTTATAAACTAAAACTACACTAAACTGAACATGCAAACAAAATGTCAACGGCAATGACGTAACGTTCAGTGTCATACCTTGAATGTTAATATCCACTTGACGTCGGTAGTCGATGCTATGGGCTATGAAGGACGCAATACTGTGGTAAATCGTAAGTGATCGTGCTTTGGTCAGTGTTAATGCTTTTGTTGACACCACCAAATTTCTGAAATTGAGTGGATCGGCGGTTTGTTTATAAATATCAATTTTATGATGAGCGTTTAAATGGCGTTTTATCGCGTTGGGTTGCCACCCTTCGCAGACACAATTTCATTACAATTAATGCATTTTGCCGTGTCACTGTCAACTCGATTGGCATGATTCCACACGACGTCTTACCCATCTTATTAACTTTGGGTGTATCATTAATATCAATTTTTGGGCTAGGCAAACACGTGTAAATGAACGCAAGAAACACACGCGAATGCAAGGGGAGTGGGTTATAGCAGTGCTTCTCAAAGTGGTGGTCCATGGAAGTTATCAAGAAAGGAAAAAAAAACATAATTATAATCCTACAATTGCTACCAATCGCTATAATACTAACCCTATAGATTTTGTCATTTTTAACAATAAACAAATAAATTAAAGAAATAAAAGGAAATAAAATACATTTCGCTACCATTTAAGTACAAGACAAATAGTGCACCGGTTCCTGATGCATTGGAAAAAATTCCTGCCAGTCTACCATACTAAAAATTTTGAGAAGCACTGGGTTATAGGAGTGAAGAGAGAAGAGAGGATAGAAAAATGACATTAGATAGTATCATTCAGTGACCCACTGTCGGCTATTTCAAAGCAAAGTTAGGGTCAAAGCAAGGGTGTTTTTATGAACAAAAAACAAACACGGCATCTTTCATCTCTGTGCAGGCCATCCTCACAGCCGCCGTCTTACCCATCTTACACTGTTAGTAACTAATTAATTTATTAAATTTAAATACTGACGAACTTGTACACATTATTAACATCAGATTTTCTAGGTCACCACGTGTTAATGAACACAAGAACTGCAAGCGATTGCAAGGGAGTGGGTTATAAGAGTAAAAGGAAGGAAAGGGGGGTAGATTATACACAACATTAGCTAATATCAATCGGCGTATTTTAAAGCAAAGTTAGCAGGTGTGTTTTTTTAAAAAACAAACACAGCGTCTTTCATCTCTAAGCAGTCCATACTTTTTTTTGGCAATGGACTTTTTTTCTTTATATGATTCTTTTAACGAACCAAAACTTTTTTGTGTTGTGCGATATCTGTTTCACGATGTATGACAAAAGATATATCACAATACATTGTAGTTTGTTGGGACCTTATTTTATTTCCCGTGACAGATACTTCCCGTTGACAGATATTTCTCCTTAGATGTACATCATAGCATAAATTTGAAACGAAAAATTTTCATTTGATAACTTGTTTTGAGAGCCACAATGTAAACACAATAAAAGCTGCATGGGAGCCGAAGTTTGTCCTACGGTTCATATAGACATTGAAGCCACATTTTCACGGGTACCCGAGCGGAATTTTACTACCCGGGTAATCGCATGGCAACAGGTACCTGGGTCACGGGTACCCGTTTACAGGCCTACCCATGAGTTAACATTTTTAAATTCTTTTTCGCCAATTATCGTCATAATAGATTATTCAGCAAGTTCCCAAAGTTTCATGCTTCTACCTTCACGGGAAAGAGAAGAATTATTGTTGAATCAGTTTTACATAGCCCAAATTTATAAAAAAAATACGGTTTTGGGCCCCCGGCCACCCATGAGTTAACATTTTTAAATTCTTTTTCGCCAATTATCGTCATAAAAGATTATTCAGCAAGTTCCCAAAGTTTCATGCTTCTACCTTCACGGGAAAGAGAAGAATTATTGTTGAATCAGTTTTACATAGCCCACATTTATAAAAAATACGGTTTTGGGCCCCCGGCCACCCATGAGTGAAAATTTTAAAACTCTTTTTCGCCAATTATTGTCATAAGAGTGTATTCAGAAAGTTCCAGAAAGTTGTTTGCTTCTACCTTAACGGGAATTTGGAGAATTAGTGTTGAGTCAGTTTTAAATATAAGAAAAAAACTACATTAGGTCCCCCGGCCCCCAGTATCTTATATAAATGGAACGAATCCTGTTTATGAACATTTGCCGTGTAATTTTGTGTATGTGTACCAAATTTCACGTTTTTTGGTTGCCTGGATCTTGAGTTGCTGGGGAACAGACAAACAGACAGACACTGCTCTTTTTACTTTGTTTCCTATTTACAAATTAATATGAACTCAAAATATTACGTCACGTCACATTATTTTATGGCGATAAACGCCCTTTTGTTAATCTCGACACCAAAATGTTTCTTATTTTACATCTTAATTTTCAATAATTTTTATTTTATATAGCTAATATGAAGAAAAACTACAACTTGGGCCCCCGGCCCCCAGTATCTTTATGTATAACCTGTTTAAGAAACTTTCCCATGTCATTTTGTGTGATCGTACCAAATTTCACTTTGTTTGGTTGTCTGGATCTTGAGTAATAAGGGAGCAGACAGACAACAAATGCGTCTTATATGAATGACGGAAGTTTTCAAAATCGATATTTCAGTTTTTGTAATTGTCCCTTTGCCTGAAAGCCGCATAGTAAATAATCAGAAAGTGTAGAGACCAAGAGAGAAAATGTTAATCTCTTTTCAATATTGAACAATTGTATGCGGATGTTTGAAAAAAGTCTTTCAGTATTTTTTTCAGCGCTATTTTTGAGCGGTACGCTTTCTAAAATCTAGCGTTACGACCGGACCTTGCAGAGTATATATTTTGATTATATATACGAATATATGTGCTATGAGAAAACCTACAAGCTTAGGCTTCGCGTTATATAAGTTTGCATGAATAATAATGATATAATCAGGATAATAGTAATTGCATAGTGAATTACACACAGCATAAGGTGATACTACAGCAAAGACGTTTGAAGTTCGATGTATTATCAAATATTGCTGATGAGTCAGCCGGACGTTAAATTGCGGCATTGAACAGTGCGCACAAATTGTTGTTTGTTTGGCTTCCTTATGTCTCGTGAGACGACGGAATTTTCTGTGCTCCTGTGGGATTTACGCACGTGATCTTGCAGCTTCTGCTGTGGCTGTACAAACCCACTCGCGAATGGCAGCCTTTGCTGCACTTCTGACACTGAAAGGTAGTGCTAGTGGTTGGCTGAATTGCTCTGCTATTCCTTTAAGGTGATTTTCGTCTGCGAACTGTTGCAGGTTTCTTTATCCTGCTTCTAGACCAGCAGTCAATGCCTGTCTCCAATTGCACCTGTCCCCAGCGAGTTTCTCCAAGCTATTTATGTCAAAGCCAATGTCTTTGAGGTCTCTTTTGCACACATCTTTGTAACGGAGGTGAGGCCTGCCTGTGGTCCTCTGTGCGCACAAATTATGAGTGCACAAATAATACAGCACAGTGCGTTAAAAACAAATTATGTGACGGTAATGTGAACCAAATCAAGCACATCTGTGATTTGAAGCATTTTAAGCTTCATTGATGATTATGACTTGTCAGTTTATACACCAATTTGCCTATTCATTATTACCACAACATTACCAAAACATGTAAACAACTAAATGTTATTTTAACACGTGTTAATAACAATGAACTATTCATTTTGCATGAAACGTAGTAAGCAAAGTTTTTCACAGGTTAACAGAAGAGATTAAATTATCAACTGTTAATCATATTTACAATTTAATATAAAGGTGTTAGTATTTCACATAAACGTTTTTATTATTGTCAAGTAAGCACCTTTTTTAAGATTATATGACTTGCCAGTTTATGCGCCCATTGGTCCATACATTATTACCTTTACGTTATCAAAAAATGTAAATAAAAATTGTAACTATTTACAAATATAAATAACAACGCCTATTTATTTTGCTTGAAACCTTTGAAGTAAAGTTAATCACTGGATAAATGAAAATATTGCATTACCTTCAGGTAATCTTATATAAAATTTAATATGCACTTTTAGGAATTCTAATAAACGTTTTCATTATTGTCAAGTCAACACCCCTTACAGTTCTGTATTTAATGCACATAATGTTCATACCAAATTAGTCTAAGACGCATTAAAATATTACATGTAAATGACAATTAAAAAAATTATTGTGGGGAGGAGTCCGATTTTTAGATATATTATTTTTTACACATACAAATATGCAATTTCAATGTGTATAAAAGAGAAACAAACGCTAAACTAAAGCACACGTTGCCAAATTTCATTTGCAGTAATAACTAATGTATTTGTACTTCAAAACGCATCGAGACTTGACAACCGAACGACAACCAATTGTACATTTCATAAACATAAAAACAAAAGTTATATATTAATATAGAAAATTAAACTTATAATTAAGTACTTACTATTGACATGGACACATACACACAAAAACGGATATTTAATACAAAAAATAAAAATAATATTTATCAAATAAAACATGGCTCTTTTTACTTCGTTCCCTTCACAAATTAATAAAAGCTGAAATATTTACGTCAAGTCACAATATTTTATGGCTAAAAACACATTTTTTTAATCTCGAACGCAACATTTTTACTCTTATATTTTCACTTTTTTATCGGGAGTTACCTAGCATAGCGTCACGGACAGACACTACAGAAGTGACATTGCAAATTATATTGTTTAATACTAGGGGCAAGTACCCAGGGTTTAAAATAAGGTTTTCTGTATACGTACATACCTGTTTATTTGCATGCAATAAAAGGGTACATATATCTTAAACCAATGTGAAAGACATCATTTTTGGCAGTTCCATTTGGAGTGTTTACAAAAAGATTTTCCTCTTTGCCAACTCTAGAGCAGGCCACATACAACTGTCCATGAGAAAAGCATAGTGTCAGCAAGTCTACACGAGCAATCCCAAGAGACTGAGTGATAATTTATATATATTTTTTTTACAACCACCGAAAGGTTCATGCTTCTACCTACACGGGAAATAGGATAATTATTTATTTATATTCTTTTAAAGCTCATATGATGAAAAAAACTACATTTTGGGCCCCCGGACCCCAGTATCTTATATATATTGAACGAAACCTGTTTAAGAACTTTGTACATGTAATGTTGTGCTCGTGTACCAAAATTCAAGTTATTTGTTTGTCTGGATCTTGATTTATTAAGGAACAGACAGTCAGACAGACACCAAATGTGTCTTATATGTATATATAAATGTATATATATATATATATATATATATATATATATATATATATATATATATATATATATATATATATATATATATTTTGTTATTATTTTTAAATATATTCATTTGGTACCTTAAAAAAATTCATTTGATCTTTTTTCTGTAGGAGAAAGATTAAGGTGATTTGCCAAACATGAATATTTAATAGTGTTATTTATTAAAAAAATTAAGTGATATATATAGTTAATTAATAAGCTAACTATGAAAAAAAATGTTCTTGTTCTTTTTTAAAAATTAAATTAATCTTTCAAACAATAAAATAGCATTCTAATATAAAAGAAAATTACAGAAAAATATATCAATTTTTATATTAAAAAAAAATTGGAACAAGTACCAATTAATAAGTACGAAAATAAAACAAACCAGTAAAAACAAAGTTTTTGACTATAAATCAATTATATATGAGACATAACTAACAGTATTGGTTATGTTCAAACACGACAAACATTTACAGACTGAATCTGTCTTAACTGCCATTTGCTTTATAACCCGGTGCGGTGGGGGTGGGAGAGGGGAAAGATCTTGTCACCAATCGCTGGATCAAGCTCAGCGTGACACGTAAAATATAAACAAAAGCACCCCGGTACATCGCTCCAACGCGCGAACTGAGATGTCACGTTAAAAACAAAATAACAAACCGTGAAATTGAATTATATACCTCGTATAGAAATAAAGTAAAAATGCATTAATTTAATAACTGTAAGTTCGATCGATTGTTTTGATACGATGCATTGTTAGGTGACACGTGTCTGTGTGCCAAATTTCAACTCGATAGCATGACGGAAAGTGGGTCAATTTTGACTTGAATTTGACGTCAATTTTCCGCGGTGCCTAAGACAGAGACGGCGGTGAAGTTAATATAAAGGGATTTAAAAAGTAATTTTTATCAAGATGTGTTCATAAAGTATATAAAGAATATAATACATTTGTAAATTAGTACGACAATTTCAAAGGTGTCACATACAGTAATATTTTGTAGCAGCTAAAGGTGAGGCTTACAGATAACTACAAATATTGAAACATTTTATAAAATAATAATAAGTATTTTGTGTCTACATTCAGCACATTTCTCTATATTTAGAACCAATAATTTAGCTGTATTATAAATCATGCTTTGGATATTTTAAAACACTGTTACAAACTGCATTTCATTGGACTGCAAAACTTAAAAGTGATTTCAATTTGTGTTCCATTAAATTAAACGCTAAGTCATTAAATGGAAAAGTATATTTACTCACATTTAAAATTTGAGATGTACCGAGTAGAATTTTTTGCCGTGTACCAAGTACCGAGTAATGGCGGCCATGTTTTGCCGATACCGAGTACCGATACCGAGTACTTGAAGATGAAGCATGACCTACATATGACTCATGACAAACCGAATTGTTCTGTAGAAATATTAGGAACTCTTTTTGAACCTTCAACTTTGACTCCTCATTCTTTCTAACCAATTGTTAAATTTCTTTTGCACAAGACCTATTTGTATGAATGAAACAATGAGAGCAAAGCAATATCAATTAAATCAAAATGAGGTTGAGGGATGAATGGTTGTCAATGACAAGAGGTATGTACATCGTAGTTTTGTTATTCCATACGAAACGGAATGTTATATATATGTGATTCTTTGCTATTTGAGCAATTACGTTATACTTGGCATCGGCATCACTTACGTGGCCGATTCCATAGTAATACCGAGTAGCCCAACAGTATATACGTTCTACCCTAATTAAATTTACGAATTCAAAAAAAAATAAATATATATATATATATATATATATTTAAAAAATAATTTTAACTATGACAATAAAGTTTTGAATCAATGTGTAGCTTCTCTATTAAATGTTTTAACCTGGCAAAATGTGTCGTTTTTTCTTCAAAGCATTTCAGCTTATGTGCGTATGGGATTTGTTGCAGTAGAAACGCTGCTACTTCTACAAGTCAAAATAACAACAGTGAGCTCACACGTTTCATTAAATACGATGCAACCAATGTCAGGGGTATGAGAATCACTAAGTGAAGGCTTGGTGACACGTGACATCTTTTCACGAAGATAATGTTTGAGTGAACTCCTGGTCACACGGGACATGTCAGAGACATGACCAGAGGACACGCCAGGATCAGTTGAGACCAGTTTTGGGGGTTTAAAAGAGACAGGTTGCGAGAGTCAAGAGGGGAGTTGTGAAGTTCGCACAGTGTTGTGCGGTCAGACCGGTCGGGGCAGACCGGGAGCTGCAGAGTTGCAGTAACACACAGTTAAGGTTTAACGTCGCCCAGAAGCGGTCGGGTCGGACCGAGGAGACTTAACTTTGTGTATTTACGTAGATCTGAAGAGGACTTGAGCATGGGCCCAGGAGCGGTCAAGTCGGATAGAGGGGATGCTTGAGTATACAGCCAGTTATATATAGATGTATTTACTGTCAAGGCAAGACAGCCAGTTTGTACAGTTGTGTATAGCAGAATAAACATTGCATTGTTACACAGACTTGTGTCATCTCTTGAGTGTCGTGTGTGAGGTGGAGAGCAATACAATAATCCACTAAAAAACTGAGTCCTATCAACCAACACAAACGGTAAGAAATAATCTTCCTGATGCTTGGTACTATTTAGACAATAAGTTAAACATATATGTATAAGTTTGAACTATTGTGCATTTGTCTTTATAAGACTGTTCTCAGTTAAATTATAGCTGTTCACTTCTTTCCATTTTCGGTACTGTTTTCTTTAATGATAGCGTTTAGGTAGACACTTTAGCTGATCTGATACAACACAATCAACATTTTTAAATTAATCACAAAGGTTTATGTTTTTACCTTTTTATATAACATATTTGAAAACAAAATCACACAAAAAAAAACAACTTTCTTTCTCCGATACAATTAATTATAAAACATTGTATTTACAAAAGGTATGTGCATTATCAAAGTCATTCATGGGTGGCTTCCAACTTGTGTATTTTTTGCATTTGTATGTTCGTAAATTAAAAAAATTACATTATTCTCTATTTAAGAAAATAAAAATGTATTTACATTTAGAGTATAAAACGGAAGGAGGCAAGGATAAAATTTAATCGTGCATCGGTAATGTAAACGCAATTTTATTTTAATTTTGATTCTTGACTTATTTCTTAATTATTATCGGAAATTATACCTACATTTCATTATTGAATATAACATGATATGTTGAATTGAAATCGTATGTCCATGTTATATATATACATTAGGGTGGACCAACAAATTTTTTTTTCGATTTTTCTAAATTTAAGCCCTGCATTTTGTTCTGCCAGAAAAAAAGTGTTTTCTGAAAAAAATGAATACAATCGTGAAATATTTAGGGGTTGCACTAAGGCAATGAAAACATTGATTTGGTACTAAATAGTAATTTAATGGTTTATGTTGAATGTTTAGTGTTAAACATGAAATAACAACCTCAAAACAAATAAAATAATAGAATGCAACAAAGTGTTTACTATTTATGGACTTCATATTCACTGACTGATTTTTGCTAGTCCAGTAACCACTGTGGTCTTCTTTGCATCCGGATATAATCGTCGGTGTTCTTGCACCACCTGAAGTAAGAATTGCTTCTGATCTTCTTTTCTGCATAAAACTTCATTGAAATCCTAAATCACTTTCACTCCTCTTTCGGCTGTGTCATTAACAACTTTCAAATTGTTTACAACCTTTTCTGCATGTTTGTATTCATTGTTGCTGCTCCATGTTTCAGGGAACATCTCCAGGACTGAATGTGGCAAACCAAGAATGGAGAAAAATGCCTTTGTATCGTTTGTAACAAAGAAGATGATGGGCTGGTCTGCATAGAATCCATAGGAATTAAGACGTTGAACTTAATTTGTAGATCCTGGTTTTTCTTTCATGTTTTTTAGCATCTGAACCTTTCGTTTGGGATCAATATGTTCATCAAAAAAGCGAGGCCCACTGTAATTTCACTTAGATACCATAAATGTCGACTGAAAGCTTTTTTTGCTGCTTTTCCAATAACTGAATTAAAGGAGTTATATTTTTCTAAATCCTTCAGAAATTTTAGGTTATTTGATGGCGCCCTTGCTGGCTGTGGGGCTTGAAACCACAGTTTCATATAAGTACTGGAAACAAAACAGAGTAACTGAAACAGTCCTTGTTCTTCAGAAAGCTTCAGCTTAAACTGCTTCTTAAACATCCACATCTTGTAGCAATAACTTATTCTTGCCATCCAACGTGCTCTGTGTACAGCGCCTGGAGCATGGAAATGAATCCCACGTGGTTTTGATCCTCCAAGAAATATGACAGCCAGTTCCAAAAATTATCTGTAATCATCTCGTGGGTGACCAATTTGAAGATTGTCATTTGCAAACTGCAATGTGCTCTATTTGAAAAGGTCTACTTCAGTCATCCCATCTGCAGTATCATATGATCCCTTCTCCATAAAATTCCAATGCTCTTTAAATCGTTTGAAAAGTGCGGTGAACACTTTTTCCAGAAAGAAATGTCCATTATATGGTGGCGGCAAGCAAGATGAATAACACTTTTTTCAAGCAACTTTTCAATTAACACACATGCCCCTTTGGAATCCCCAGTGTTACTTGCTGTTGTGTCAAAACTTAATGCTATTACTTTTTCACAAATTCCCCAGTACTTCAGATATTCAACTACAGCTTGAGCTTGACTGTCAGCTGTCCTTGAAGCCAATTTGGTACACCTAGCAAGCACTCTATTTTCAGTCCTGTTACAATCACTGGTAATCTCTCAACATTCTCCCTGGCTGTGAGGTCTGAAAGCAATTTTCTATCCCAATGTACAGTAATGGTACTTGTGGATCAAACAATTCTTTAACTTCATGTGCTGTTGTTTCATAATCTCAGCTCTCACACGCTTTACATTACTTCGACTTGTCATGTCACTAGCATCGTGACCAAGAGAATGAGCTGTAGTACCTAGTAAATGGACTGCTGTACGATCATTAACTTGTGATCTATCTAATGCTGCAGCAACTTCTTTGGACAGAACCGACTTTTTTGGAGCAGTTTCTGCACATTTTTTTCGTTTCTATGATGCACTAAACACAAATTCTTCATCGTGTTCATTTTCTTCAGTGACCCTTTCATCTAAACTGCTGTCAGAAGAAATTGCAATAACGTGCTGGACATTTGAGAACTTAGAGTTTCCTGGTCATTTTTCACTATTTGCATGAACCTCTCTGATCTCTCTTTTCTATGAGCTTTCTGTTTCCTGTTTTGCATTATCCACTCCAGCCATGTATCCAATTCTTAACTCACTTTGGTCACGAACGAATTCTAAATCTTGTGTTTGTTCTGTTAGTTTTTCAGCACTCTGATGAGCGATGTCAAACACTTTATCAATTTTTGAAGAAAATGCAATTTCATTTGAAATATGCTTCTCTGAACGCCGAATATTTGCTTTACTCAAACACTACCCCTGCTGATCGACTTTTAAAAGACGATTTTCTATGTGGTAGCTGTAAGCTGTTGGAATTGAAGCTTTCTGCCAGATAGTAAGAATTTCATTAACAGTTATTCTAGCACTGTCTATAAGAGTTTTATTGTTTTCTCTATGATGGTAGAAAAACATGGATAATGTCTCACGAATTGTTGGAAGCCTTGTAGTTTGCACAAACGTATCACGCACTGGACCAATCAACCATATGTCACAGTGTAAGCTTGTCTTCCGTTTGGCATTATCACATTGGTTACTACTGTTCGAAGCCATTGTTTAACAAAATGTAATGGATAGTCGACACTTGCATGGAGAAAAGCAGTAAGAAAGAAAAGAGGTGGAAAGAAATTTAAAAAAAAACCTTTTAAATATTAATGTCAATAAGTGCAAATAGACATTGAGTGCAATAATGGCAACAAGTGCAACCAACATAAATATTAAACAGTTACACATTATAAACAACAAAGAACAAAACAGACTTTATTCAGGTTCATCAATATTCGGGGTAAATGTGGGTAAATGGAGAACATACCTAAATTTGCAGAGAGCTTGTGCAACCTCTAAATTTCATCTGAAAATTATGAAACTTTATACTTCGGACTACTTTTTTTGTGGTACTCAAATGTTGGGTTTAAAAAAAGACAAAAAAAAAGATATCTAGCTTTTTTGGGCCACCCTAATATATATATATATATATATATATATATATATATATATATATATATATATATATATATATTTCAATCTTAATTAAACTGGGGAGGCCTTATCAAATATATAATTTTTGCATTCTCTAGAAATAGTTCAAACAAAATATCAGCTAAATATAAATGTAAAACCACTCAACAAACACATGACTCCAAGTATTTAACACGTTTTTCATTTGTTCATTTTTCCTGTACGATTTTGGGATTGTTCTTGCGCATTCTTTAATATGTGACGTTTTTCTTCATACAAAATGATGTTTTAGATATTTTCGAAAGTTCAAAATATCAGAGGATTATGGTTTACAATATGTGTTTAATGAATTTCCTGCATTATTCAAAAATTTTTGACAATCATTCTAAAACAAATTTAAGATTTATTTATTTGGCATTTGTGTATTTAACTATAACTTAATTTTTTTTATTATTCAATTTTAATTTTGACTAAACAAATGCATAAATATTTACTCGTAAAATTAGGATTTTTTCTTCTTCGTTTAAGGCGTGATTCCCAAGTGGGCGCTGCCGCCCCCTCGTTGGTGCTGAAACGATCCAGGGGGCGGTGAAGGTCATAGGTTGTATTTTTTTTTGGGGGGGCATGAATAACTGTAAGGATGTGGTGAAAGCATACAGAAAAAAGAGAAGATTTGTGGAAAAATTGATCAATTTATTCCGCTAAAAACGTTTAAGTTTTCTTTGAAAATCGTTTTGGACGTTGGCCTACTTCCCACATACTCCCTCACTTGCATTTAGATATATGAAGTCGTGCATTTCTAGACTAAAAGAAAGTTGACTTAAATTAACGGCAATAAATTGATAAGGCTTTATCTAATTTTCCAACACTAAAAGACTAAATGTATCAAACAAACAACATTGGCAAAACACTTTTCAACCGCAACCACACAACAGTGTGATTGTTGTGTTTGCTTCTCACAATATTTCTTTAATTTTTATTGTTGCAAAATCGGAAAACCTCATACCATTAGTGAAAAACATATTATACCGGCTATAAATGAAGCAATACGTACTGTGCTACAGACGCAAGCCTAAATTTATGTAGCCATAATAATACAATACAAATAAGAATTACTGAATTGGCTCAAGGTGTTTAAAAAAAGATTTTCTATTTAACTCGTTGAGTCAACTTTGCAAGGAAATGAAGCTTTACTTTTAGTATACGTGCGGTTCACAAAGGAAGAACAAAGTTGCCATGAATTATTATTTGCTTTACATTTGCAAACATATTAGAAAGAAGAATAACCTTTTCATGCATTGGATAATTTGTTTTTAATAAGAAAAAGGAATGCCTCGAAGTAACATTTTAAAAGAAACCATAATGGTGCTCCAGTGATATTAGGGCGCTACAGTGGTGTACATGCGTATTTAAAAAGGAGATGCTGAATTCATTTATAGTACACTAAATTATTCATGATCAACCTCTAGTTGTCAAAAATGTAAGTACATGCCTACAGCATTCATTACATTATGTAATTAATGCTATCAACACAATCAGAAGCAACTAATTGAATGAGATATTATGTATTAAAAACGATGAATAATTTATTAGCTTTCTACTTCATCCAGAAGTTCATTGGTTGTCAAAGGGTGACTGTTTAGCTAGGTTGTATAAGCCTTTTAAGTTGATGCTGCAGTTCCTGAAAGATAAAAATGATCCCTTACGATCCCATTTCATTCAATTTAAAAGTGACATCGAATAATTTACCGACTTGTTAATTTTTTTATTTAAAAGCAATCTTTCACTTCAAGGTGATGAACTGATTTTAATAATACAAAATAATCAGTTATTTCTGCATTTGTGATAAAGCGTATTTTGTATACAAGAAATTTTGGACGAGGGAATCACCCAGTTCCCCAATTTATCAGGAGCATGAAAAAATGATGAAGACATACATTCTTATTGTGAGCAGTTGGTTGCATTCCATTCTTATTTTATGCAACGATTATATTATATTTTGAGAATGAAAATACCTGATCGAATTTTGTATCCTTTTTTGAAGTTCAAATACAGAATCATCTCCACAGTTACAACAAGAACTGATAGAAATAACTATGGATGATGAATGAAAACCTAAATTCAAAAGAGGCTACCGACAAATCTGCCTGGAAAAGAAGATCCTTACGGCATACCCTGGCATTTCCTTCATCTTAATTAGTGGGAAAAGAATTCAGTGCCGTAACCAATTTATTGACAAACAAACAACACCAATAAATGCAAATAGGCAATCGCAGTGATTTAAGATTACTGCTTACGAAAATAGAGTCGATGATTACTAAATTGGTAGCAGCACAACGGGTTCAACTTTCTCAATAAAGATAATTCCTAAGTTTGTATTATTATTTTTTCTTTTCTTCTTTATGCTATACCTTTCAATTTTGAGTTCAATAAATAGTTTCATAATTTTAAACTTCAATGTTTCTAATTTCTACATTTCTTTACTATTTTTTACGAAAAATGCAAGAGAAGTTAATATACATTTTTTAAATTTTATTTTTAAAATTTCTGTTAATTTTTTTTTGAAAAATCGGGGAGCTCTGAGTAATATACATATTTTTTTTTCAGGAATGGGGTCGGTAGTCGGTACGCTAAACATTTTTGGAAACCACTGGTTTATGTTATATACTGGAGGATAAAAGGGTGTATTTAAAAAAAAAGTGCGGTAGTTTTATTTTGGATTAACCTTAGATACCATCATAATATGACCTAGAAACAACACTAACTGAAAAAAAGAAAGACAGCTAAAAAAATCATTTTACCCTAAATATATGGTTGAGATTTTTTACCCCATTGGAGTGTGGTTTCGTTTTGGAAAAGAAAATGGATCTACTACAGAAATAGGTGCTTAAAAAGTATTTTCATGTCATTTGTATTGAAAGTTTAAATTCATTTAAGTTAGCATCGATTGGCATGGGCAATCAGCTGAACAGCGATGGTCACGGGTTAGAATCTCCGTGAAGTTAGGTCTTTTTCTCGGAGCCAAAGGGTGACCCTGAGTCCACCCAGCTCCAAATGAGTACCAGGCACTAGTTGAGGAAACAAACAAAGGACGCATGGAATAGCATAGCCTTTGCCAGTGATCGCTGCGTGACTTGCAAACTTGCTCGGTAGACGCAATGGAATTATGTAATACAAGAAGCCTCTGTATAGATAAGACAAACGACAGTTAATTCTTTGAAGTATCTTTTTAATTAATTATGTTTTTTTTTAAATAGCGTACTCAACGCAAACCTTTAAATAAATTCTTAGATTTGGTTTTTTAAATGACTGTTTAAAGTATTTTAGACCAACCAAATATATTTAAGGAAATACAAATTAACATTTAAAAAAAAATCCATTTTAATAATTAAAATTGAATGCAAACATTTTTATTTTTTCAGTGAGAGAGGCATCTAACTTAATTAAAGACTACAAGACTTGTGTAAAGGAAGTAACCACCCAGGCATACGTTCAAATCAACAAATGTATATTAGACCATCTCCCATCTAATTATAATGACGCTAAATTATTTGACGCAATTAAACTTATAGCTGATCTAAATGTAAGGACATCATCTACATTCATAAGTTTTCAAAGACCGGACGTTTATCCAAAAACAAAAAAGCGTACCCTTTCTTAGAAAAAAGAGGAGAGAGTCGTACCATCAGACTTGGAACAGGATTTATAAAACGTGTAAAAAGTGTAAAGGCTTCGTACGTCGGTGTATTTGTTACAAGTGCAAACACTGAATGACTCCTGCCAAAGTATGGGGTAAAATATACATATCAACCTCTCGATCTCTAGTGTTTGACGAGAGTGAGGCACTAAAAACAACCTTTAGATTGTATTATGACGAAGAAACCGACACTTACAAGTGCCTTGACGGTTACCGCGTTGAAAAAACAAGTGATGAATGTGATCAGGTTGAAATTGAATGTGTGACATGCGATGAAGAATTAATTGACAGACTTATGCAACAATCAGAGCGCTGCAAACAAATAATTAAAGATTTTAATACTTCATATCAAGAAAATAAATTTGGGTAAAAATTAGCAATAATAGTCTCACATCCTCATGGCTGTTCCCAACATGTTTCAATCGGTAACTTGGTGGACAGATGTATTATCAGTATTAAAAAAACAGAGGATGCAAAGCTTTATACAATATATACGTATACTGCCCCTACATGTAACGGATGCATTGGAGCATTTGTGTACGTGGTTGGAGCGAGTGATATTTCACTCATGCATCACACACACATTGGTGTGAACGAAGATAAGCTTAACTATAGCAGTACTGGGTTGGAGCATGCAGAAGAAAATTAAATTAATCTGCACTGTTTTAATTTAAAGAATTCGTTTCAAACATGTGTTTTTAAAAAGCTATAAGATTCTTTACAGAATTAGTTCTGAAATATCCCGGAGTAAACAATCATAAAAAGAAATTACGTAGAGTTATTTTTAAGATGCAACGCCAAAAGCAGTGGCGTAGCTAGAGGGGGCGGTGGAGGCGGCACGAATTTGGGGGCGGCATTTGTGAGCATTTGAAATGTGCAACCCATTCCGACAACAAGTTATGGATCATTGAAATGTAATTGAAAGGGTAATGCGGAAAAAAAAATGCTCAACTGTAAATCGAGCCCCAAACCTGATTCAGTTAGTACAAAAACCATACACACTACCATAAAACAAAAGAAATTTCATGCAAATTTGTCTTTTAAACCATTTTATATCAGAAATCAGAAACTTTTAAGTGTTTCTTTTATTTTACCGTATTACCTGCTATTGGTAATTCAGTACCGACACTTCCAAAAGTAAAAAAAAAGTATGTTTAAAAAATAACACCGTGTCTTGTACCACCAAGTAATCGACAAGTATCAGAGACCTGTAAAAAATTTAAATTAAAGTCACGTGACCAGCCAAAAAATCTCCGTGTAACGCTAAGCATTATGAGGAAAAATATATGTATAACGCATAGCCTTATAGAGAAAAATCTCATAATAACCACTCCATTGGGAAAATTTTTCTCCTTGGAATATATTTCATCGTGTACATAACAGTTTTCAAACATATTTTAATAATAACATCCTCTTAAAATTTAACAATACTTTACGTGATTTTTTTTCAAAACCACAACATTAAATGAAAGGAAACTAATAGTTCTATTAAAAACCTTATAACTACTAAAATATGTTGTCAAATTCTAATTCTAAGCTTTTTTTTTAAAAATATTTTTTTTACAATTGTTCATCAACAAAAGTATTTCAAATTCTAACATGTTTTTGTTTTTTTAACGACGTTTTATTAACTCGCTTTCGCTCCTGTGGATTTGCTGGTTTGTCCACAATTTTTCAAATTTTCCAACGTTAAATTAAACCACTTCTGATGGTCCTAGAGATCTCAAAACTTTACCACATATAGATCTTGGATGGACATGCATTGTTTTAAAATTTCAGATCGATTGAAACATTTTTTTAATTATGGAACTTTTTAATTTATCTATATATTAGCATATGTACCGTCTGCTTTTGTTGACATCCATGAGTTCACCCCGTGACCACATCAGCATGTTTTTAAAACTTTGGGCGGGCGCTTATGAGGTGTTTGGTATAAAATAAAAATATAAGTAATTTTATTTTTTTAAACTACGTTTTTGTAATTGGACTAAACAGAACAAAATAAATAGAGGTAAAAAAAAACATTTTTAAAAACCACGTTTTTATAAGTTTACTAAAAAGAAGAACATTGATTAAAACTAATAAGTTCAAGTAATATCTTATAATATGACTAAAAATGATGGACGGATGTTTGGTATAAAAATTACAGATTTATAATTAAGAAAGCAAAAAATATATCTATAAGTTAGAGAATGAGTAAACTGCATATGTAAAACCTCATAAGCGCCGCCCAACGTTTTTAGTCATATTATATGAAGTCTAACCCTTCAGGTCTTCAAAGAAAATCATGTTTCGCTTCAGGATAGTCTTTAAGGTATACTTATAAGATGCCATCTTCCTACTATGAAAGCACACATACGAACAAGAGGATGCAATAGTAAAGCTTTCAAAATTTGTCAAAATGCAATTAAAATCGACAACATTTTTTTACAGTTTGAAAAAGTCAGCATAAAAGATTGTTTCATTTGCACAAAATGTTTAATGCAATTGTTTGTAGGCGGTGCTATAAAATGTACGCACTCGAGACAGGTCGACGTCTGGGAGATCGGTTTAGAGAACACGTTAATGATATAAATAAACATGTTTTATGTCCTGTATCTAAACATTTCAAATGTGCTGATCTTGACGGGAATTCAGATATTGAAGTTTCTGCCACTTTTTGTGGGAAACACCCATGACAGGGTGTACATGGAAAATAGATTTACAAAATGATATCGTACGTTGGCTCCATATGAAAATATAAAAAATCCCAAACTTTACATAAATGTGGAATCTTTTCAACCGTTGTAGTCTTTACTGTTAGTTCATCTCCTTTCTGATATCATGTTTCGTTTTTCCCCCAGTAGTTATTTTTTTTTCTTGATAACGAATGTCTTAGTCTTAGATAATATAAAATTGGCTTTTATATTTTTAAAGTAAAAGTTATTTGTAATGATGAAATCATTAGCCGAAATGTATACTTTTGTATGATTAATTAATACAGCTTGCATTTATTGTGTCGAATTCACTATTTGTTTATTTACTTTGTATTTTATTTAAAAGACATGTCGGTGTCCTATTATATATGATACATTTCTTTTAATCATTTTTAACAAGTTTATCTTTCAAAAACGAAACAAACCTGCCCGGTAACATGAACTGACTATAATTTTATCGAGAAAACGCAAATTCTAACAAGAATAATACTTTTTTTATAATCAACTTTATAAATGTTTAATTGCCAATCATATAAGGTATTTATTTTAAATGTGTAAATCAAATTTCAAATTCGAATCCAAATCTTTGAGTCAATTATTATATATGTATTCACTATTTGTTGCGTTACGATGAAACATTAAGTAAACTTTTTGTTTCTTTTGCTACTTATTTCTGTGGGATAATTTTGAAAGTTAAAAAAACAAACATTTTTGTCAAATAATTAATTTGATTGTGTTAAAATTCTGAGTAAGAAAATTTAGAAAATGTCTGTGATTTTAATTCAAATTGGGTCTTCGTAATTTACGGCATTTTTTAATTGGATAAAATTTAAATGTGTCTCCAATTATTTATCCCACTGATTTCAGTACATCAAATCTCACGTGATAGAAGGGGTCCTCACTGGAGTCCTACTTATAAAACTTAAAGTAATAATGATTATAACTACTGCATTTATACTGCATTCAGAAAAAAATATTTAAGTCAGTAACTTAGAAGAAAAAAAATATGTGTAATGTACGTGTATTGGGGGTGAGGATAGTAACATTGTAAAAACTAGACTTTTCGAGTAACTAATTGCGGTATAATATAATTACAGAAATAAATTATAGGTGTAAATTAATAATAAGCAATAATTATTGTGTTGATGAACATTAACTGCGTTTGATATTATTTATTATACCTTTATGATACAACCTGAAATGGAAAGGATAATAAATTATAAAAGAAACCATGATGGGATCTCATAAGGAACCGAATACCCTCTAGATCCCTTTAGAGTAAACAATGTGTTTGTGTTTATTCATGAACGCACGTGCGCCCCACAGAGCCTTACATAAAGATTATGACTGTAAATAAAATTAAATCATAATAAGAAAGAATAAACTACATGGACGAACGTTGCTATGAATTGTGTAAAGATAGCAGTGACGGCACATTTCGCAATTCATTGCATCTAACTATTGTTACGTACTTATGCCATCCCCTTTTAAGAAAATGATCAAGAAAACATAACCCCTCCAAAAAATGGGACGTCCGATTGTAAGATAATGGCTGGTGCAATGTTCTTTTCAGAGTTAAGTCATACTTAAAAAAATATATATATTTATATATTTTTTTGTATTATTATTTTTTATAACATCGTTTTCTCCTCTTTTGTGTCCTTAACACACACATAGACACATGTTATGTTTTGGAAAGCGGAGGTTGAGGAGAGAGGTGCAACAATTGCTCTCGCGTTCACTTGCGTTCTTCATTCAAATAATAACATGTGATTTGTGGTTATAAAGTCCGCCTTACACGCGGAAGGTCCTGGGTTCAAGCCCCAACGAAAACTTTATTTATAATTTTTTTTTAAAATGTATGTTTGTAACCGCTCTTTTCCCTTATTTTTGTGCGAACAATTGCTGCCCATGGCTAGGGTCGGCAAATCACAGTTTATGGTTGCCGAGCTATGGTGGTGAAGGGTGGTGGGCAGGTAGATAACCTTAGTGAGAAGTCTCGATAACAACAATGCGTCGGTTGTTCCTCCCCACTGACGTTCACTCGCGTTGTTTTGATTTATTCGTGCTTTATTTGGTGTCCGTTCTTTCCCCCTTTCTTTACACAATCAATGAGATAACAACAACCACAGTGCGTATATCTCGAGACCAAGAATGCGTCGGCGATTCCCCACCCCCTTTGACATTCACTCACGTTGTTTTCATTTCTTCGTGCTGCTGTTTTGTGTCCTCCCTCCCCGCCTCCTTTCTTTGCACTATATATGAGCAAATCTGCGGAGTATGCTACGCCGCGGTGAGCATTTAGTATACACTAATTCATAGATTTATCTGTGTCTTTAAGAACAATTTTTTTTTAATTTATTTTGCCAGTTTTTCAGTTTCTTACGGAACAAATATATATTTTAATCAAACATATTTTTAAGACGATCAAACTCTTTCAAAAACAGTTAATTGATCGATAATCTGAAATAAAAAGTGGGTCACTTTGCTTTTTTAGGAGACATTATACAATCATACATAATATATTATATGTATGCCAATTATAACTATGGGATGCATAAAACCAATTCTAAATCCTTTTTAAATCCTTTATATTAGCCCATTGCGACGGCTTGATTGCATGATTGTTTGCTTGCGGAAAAAAAACTGAATCGATTTTTCACCCACTTCTTCGTATGCTAGCAAGCCGAAATTTTGCAGGCATGCTTGAGCCGACGATAAAAACGAACTATAAAAATTTCAGATCGATGGAATGTACTGAAATTAAATTAATGAATTTCTATATTATCTCTATGTAGCATGTACATTTTTGTGCTAGAGTAACACGGTGCGTATTATTTTTAACAACCTTTTTAACATCCTTATATTAACTTCACCATGTTGTAGTGATCGCTCTGCTGGTCGGGTGGAAAATGTTTGTTTTTTTAAAGACCGACTTCCCATTATGCTATCGAGCTGAAATTTTGCACATAGACTCGTATCATGTAACAATGCATGGTATCAAAATTTCTGAGCAATCGGATGCACCGTAATTAAATTAATGCGTTTCTAGTTTATTTCTATGTAACTCTATGTATCCGTCTGCTATTTGTTGACATCCACGTCTCACTGGAGTTCACTCCAGCCATCGATGACCACATCACGTGTTTTACAGCATTTGGAGTTCAGTCAGTAAATGTTTGTCGCGTTTGAACATAGTCAATACTTTTAGTTATGCCTCATATATAAGGGATTTATAGTCATAAACTTTGATTTACGGGTTGTTTAATTAATATTTTCCTGTTTAGCGTTGCGGTGCGTACTATATTGACGATACTTTAAAAAATATATATAATCCCTATCTGTAAATGTGTATACTAATCTGTCGCATGGTGCGCATTATATTAAACATTTTGTTATACCCTTACCTCGTGATCAAATCTAGCTGAAATTAAGCAGGTAGACTTAAGTAGTTTTTTACCATAAATCTTTTATATGAGACGTAACTACACTTTTTGATGTGTGGATTGGCATGTCATGCATATTTTAATAAGGAACATTCTTTTAGTTATGCCTCATAAATAAATGATATATAGTCAAAAACGGCTTTTAAAAATGTATGTATGACTTATATTTATTTCTTTTGATCACAATAACGGTGAAAAGAAAAAGTCAATGAACTGATTTAATTATAAATTATGAAATAAGTAAATAGGGTGTTCTCGAGATAATACGGTGATCCTTTCTTAAGAAGTGTCGTAACCAGTATTTCAGCATAATCGATATACACACACCAACACACACACGTACACTCTAAATTACTGGTGCTATTAAAAATTTAACAGTTAATGACATACACAATGTATTTTAATAAAGAGAAGACAGTTCCTTTATTACCGCATGAAAAAAAATGTTTTTAAAAAAAAGATAAAACACGAGAGAGAGAGAGACGGTGTAAACAATCAAAATGGCGTATGTACTGAACAGAAACATAGAACAAAAAATTTACTTTACGTACCAAGCTATACAAATGTAACATTCAATGACTATAAAAAATATTTGAAAAGGGAAAACAATTTAGTAATTTCTGAGCACAATGAAAAAAAAAGTTCAATACGAAAATAAAAAACAAATATGAAAAAAAAATAATTGAATGACGCGTAATATTATTTTTATAATTTTATTAGGATGCGCTCGTCACCACGAAACAGCGTGAAACGGGACCGTCGTAACCCGATGACTCACTGTATACATATATTCTTATATAATATATATGTATATACATGGTGGGCCAATAAAAGTGAGAACATCTTGTAAAATGTGACTTAATCCCATCAAATTTAGCTTTACTATACCCATACTAGCGTAAATATTTTACTGGTTAACTTACTTACATATGAATTATGGTTAGCTAAATATTTAGCAAAATATCATTTCTTGAAGAATTATAATTAATTAAATTATATATTTAAATAACTCAAATGCTAAGAGATGATCTCAATTTTATTGGCACACCCTGTATATATATATATATATATATATATATATATATATATATATATATATATATATATATATCTTTATACTAGGGGTTGTAGGGCGCCTTTGTTGTCAAAAGCCCAAGTAAATTATCCTTGTTTGATCAAAAGGAAATATTAAACTTCCTGAAATGTACACAAAGCATTTTATAATTATAAATCCTCAAATCATCTTTTTACATCGCTCTTTTTAAATCCTTTATATTAACTTATGGTGTCTGGTTGCTTGCTAGCTTGATTGTCTGTCGCCAAGCTTGATTGTCTGTCGCCAAAACTTTGGATCGATTTTTAACCCACTTCCACGTAAGCTAGCGATCTGAAATTTAGCAGGCAGTTTGGTTGCGATGATAAAAACGTTGTATCAAAATTTCAGATCGATCACATGTACCGTAATTGAATAATTGATTTTTTAGGTTATTTTATTTAATCCTATATATCATGTAATTTTTTTAGATAGAGTGTAAGGGTGCGCATTATATTGAACAACCTTTCTGTCGCGCAATTAGGTGCGTATTTCGTTGACAACACCTTTTAT